>OZ036007.1:11802210-11907210 GCA_964035015.1 Corallium rubrum
ACAGGGTAAAGTGAAATTTTTATCTTGCCCACCTTAAAGCTAGAAACTCGATTTTGTTGCGCTATTTACTCGGGCTACTTGTGGTAGCCGAGGCTCGTGTTTTAAATCTGATAAAACGCTCCTACTTGTGTTTTAAATACTACATAGTATTCTTAATATAGAATTCTATGCATATCCCATTATTAGTATTCTTTCTGACGTCAGTAAGGGGTGTGCATATGATCCCGGTAAGCGGGCTGACCTGGCAGAGGTGGAATTTTTCTTTCTGGGAACCTGGGTTTAGGGCTCAAAATTTTCTGAAAAATTTGCAAGACTACACTGACAGAACAACACCATAATTACTATAGTACTTTAGTATAATTTCATAGTGGAAAAGAGGCTTTCCAGCTTTCTGATTGGTCCGCTCAGCGGTGAATCTGAGGTAATAGTCACCGCCTTGCGCGGTGACTATTGCTTCACAAGAAATTGTTCTTCAAAAGTAGCACCGCTGCCAAACGTTTGCGCATGCGTGAATTCGCGGAGTAAACATTGCAAGAGAAGTGGTAACTAGCCGTGGCGACAACAACCCGACATGAAAACTAAGTAAGACTCGACTATTCATTTGTGTTTTAAAAAAAAAGGTAAAGAAAATTACGAATGGGTAAATTCAGAATACAGTTGTGACAATATTGACAAGGAAGCCATGCACAAATTACCTACCTTATCCTTTTGATAGTATGCTTATAATTTTAACTTTTGTGTCGGACTCTCGGACCAGTCCGAATATTTCAGTGTTTTCCCGCTCTTTTTCCGAGGACGAGCTCGGACGTCGCACATGCGCAAGACGTTTGGCAGCGGTGCCTTCAAAAGTAGTTTTGGAAAAGAGACTGGTACTTATTCAACACTGCACTGACTTTACTCGTTTCAGTCTCCCCCTCGGAGTTGTCATTTTGAAGTATTGTCGATTCATTGAACTGTTGATTTTTTTTTTCAAAATGGAGTCTGTAATTTTTGAGACAAACAAAAGAGCATAATACTGAAAACATTTATCACTGAGATGTTGTATATATCAAATATCGTAAAAACAAAACTTTATATTAACTCTTTCTTGTCCGAATTGGTCTTTAGTATTTTATTCTGGCTAAGGCCAGACGATTTTATTCACCTCTGGGGAAGGCCCCGGACAGGTATGAGTTAAAGGTAAGGAAGTATATTTTCAATAATTCCTCGTATTTTTTGTATTTTTGGCTAGGTTTTGGTCGTAGCGATGTTTTCGAAAAATTCGTCATGAGTGAAGAACATATTGAACATGAATTAAGTGCAAAAAAGCCGTAACACAGAATCAAAAACACAAGAATAAAAGTCTTTTTAGCACATATTTGAATGTATGTACAAGTTCAATTCCAAAGTAGGATGTTGTTTACATTTTTTTGAAATTATTTACTGACAAAGACTATTATGGCTTGCTAACATCGTCTGTGAATAAACAGAATCAGCACTGTTAAAATGAAAGCAGTTGTTTAAAAGTTTTTGTTTCAACGTTATTGTTTTTTTATCAACCTCTGAAATTATACTAAAACAGTAAATATATAACAATTATTCACCGAAGTGGAGGTGAATAGTGCTGGATATTCACCGAGCCGCTTCGGCGAGGTGAATATCCACACTATTCACCGACACTGAGGTGAATAATTGTTTTAGCATATACCTCATAAATGAAATAACAAGTTTAACATTCTTATATTTTTCGGTATTTTTATACAAGACACGGCCGCTAGCAACTTGGGCACTTGGCGACGGCGTACTCGATATTTGTCGACAAAACAGTTTTTACAACTTTTGAATATATTAATGGCTAGAAAATTGTAAAGAAACATACCTGTGGACACTCTTCTACCTAATTTTGTTGATTTTTCTCGTTATTCTATTACATCAGCCTTGTTTATCAACAAAATCTCCTGCTTCGGTAAACATAAAGCAAAACTGTCCACCATTTTGTTTTGCCCGCAGGTGAATAGTGCAGGATATCCCGAGCTAGAGGAACCAATCAGATTGCGTGAAAAGCACTATTCACCTGCGAGATATATGCTAATCACCGATAGTCACCTCGACTTCGGTGATGAATTGTTAATTAGTAACTATATACATTGTGATTATGTAGACATAAAATCGGGTGTTATGAGAAAGCAAAGTTTATAGCAAAAAAATTTCTGGAACTAAATTTCTGTGAAAATTTGGACCCAAAACATTTCTGGGAACTACGTACTTTTTCCACCTCTGTGACCGGGTAATAGAAAAATAGAAAATATACTGTACATGGTTTGGAATCTCAACAAAAGTCATTGTTTCATGTGTTTTCTGTATAATGGAGCAATCATCCAATAGCAACGTTTGGGTTCAATCACTCAACCGTACTGTTTAAATATTAACTAAAAATACATGAACGCAACAACCCCTCGCCCGCTTTATATGCATTTTTTAACCTCACACCCCCCCCCCCCCCCCCTAATTTCTGTTTTTTGTTGTATTAACCATTTATAGCCCAAGACCTTCCCATATGCTGAATAAAATCGTCTGGCGTTAGCCAGAATAAAATTCTTAAAGTGACCAATGGACTATAAAGGGTTAATGGCAAGAAAACATCCAGAAAATTAGTTAGCAAGGTTTATCTGTATTCATGTACTGACACACCGAAAGAACATGCAATGTCAATATTAAAAACAACAACAACGAGATGAACCAAATGACAAATTTTCATTCAAAAATATATATAAACAGTGGCCAAGAAAAGACACAATGTCAACGTTGCTAGCGTTGAAAGACAATTCTAGACAATGTGTTATTTATACTAATTTTCATTTTCATTTTCAAGATTTCTTCCGTTTTAACTCAGCTAAACTGGTAAATAGGAATCTCCTACCGTTAAACTTTCTTCTGCTTTTGTCACCACAAACACGGCCAGTTCAGTCTAGTCTTTTCGGATTGTTTTTCTCGTTCGCGGTTTCTTACTTTTTTCGTTGTTGACACATTAAAATATGACAAGGCATCATTCAGTTCTCTTCATGATCTAAAAAGCCGTTTGTTTCAAAATTAATTCATCGTTCCCTCTCGAGTTATGTAGACTACACCAGAGCAAAAATCTTTACCAGCTTTGAACAGTTTCAGGACACATCCTTCTTTCAGTAACATTTCGGTCGGCATCGTTTTCGGTCTTTATCGTATTAATTTTTAGGCTTTTTCCAGTGGTTTTAAGTCGTATTTATTGTTGTCTTTTTCTCGCTGCCACATCTCTTGTTAGCCTTCTTTCTTTGGTCTTTTTTCATAGTAATCCCCGAGCCGGTGAGGGTGCTAATCTCGACACGCGTGGAGTCCATTTTACACGCGTGTAGAAAAAGCGAGGGAGACGAAATCTGGGAAATAGCTTATATATATATATATATATATATTTATATATATGTTTGGTACGGTGTCACGCGGTGAGAATTGTTGGGCACTGGTGACTAGCGATGAAGAAAACTATAAACTCTCAAGCAAATAAGATGAAATAAGATAGTATTTTGCTTTCGTTTATTTAAACGAAATGGAGCACGAAGAAAAGAAGGATACAAACAACCTGTTTAATATATCTTGAAGAGAAACCAGAGAACTTTAAGAAACCAAACGACGTATGGTAAACAAAAACTCGATCTGAATTACAGTGACTCCGTGGTCAAAAGTTAACGGTAGGATTCTTGTTGTTTTCAAGTTTTCGCTTAACCTAAACAATATAGTGCTTCACGTTTTCGTGCTTTCCCTTTGCTCGTCCAAACCATAAATCAGCTTAACTAAAGCTAACTTAAAACACTACCTTTATAAGCTTATGTAGACGTGATGTTTTTATTGCATTGCAATCA
This sequence comes from Corallium rubrum, assembly GCA_964035015.1. NCBI lineage: Eukaryota > Metazoa > Cnidaria > Anthozoa > Scleralcyonacea > Coralliidae > Corallium > Corallium rubrum. The sequence continues at coordinate 11,806,083 of OZ036007.1, forward strand.
CCTTTTGTTATTAAATATTCGTGGGTTTTGGCAATTTTTTTGGCTGTATTTCCAAATCTTCGACTGAAACGTTGTCTGTTCAATACTTCTTTCTAGAATCCGATTCTACCGAATTGTTTTTATCCCAGGCTCTATTATAAATGTAATTTTTGAGCTGCTGACATTTAATTCTGCCTTTGCAAAACATGTATGCATAGGGAAGCCATTTAAAGCTTGTTAAAAATAATCCCTTTTGAAACCTAAAAAATATTTTGTATACAACCAGAATTTAATAATGAAATCTAGGTTTTGCTTTGAAATGTTAAATCAGTTTAGTCATCTTATTCATAAATTATAGAATTATCTTGAGGATTATCATTTGTTTTTATATCGATCTGTTTGTTTTTATATTGGCTGTGTATCAGATGTGCTTATTTTAATCAGGGTAGGTGGGTGGGTGGGTGGGTGGGTGGGTTTCAAAAAAGCATTTGATAAAAGTGGGCGAGGGGTTGTTGCATTCATGTATTTCTAGTAGTAATATTAATGTACATTTTAGCTGAAACCATTTTTTTTCTGGCAAAGATTTCTTTCGTCTTGATCGTTGAAAAACTGTTTCGTAATCCAACCGAACTTATAAATTATAATTTGCTGACGTAATTTGAATAATTTAACAGGTTAGTTTCCAGTACCGTGCTATTCGAACTGCGCAAGTTGTGGATTTGATAACATATATATATATATACAAAAAGGTTTCAGAATTGCTTTCAGCTTTTGATCTCGCATGTAAAGTGGACTCCACGCACGTCGAGATTAGCACCCTCACCGGGCTCCGGGCCTTCGGCCCTCCGCCCGGGCTCGGGAATAAACCTAGAACAAATTATTTGGCACCTTCATGTACCTTTCAACATGAATCGTAGCTTGATTGTTTCGAAACCATGCATATTTTCTATTAACTATATGGTTTCCAAACGGGTTTCCAAACTATGTTTTCAAACGGGTTTCCAAACCATGTATATTTTCTATTAATTATGGTTTTCCTCATGAATTAGTGGACTGATTTCCTTTGTGTTTTCCTCATGAATTATTAATGAGTTTTTTAAGTGCTTACCTTTCCTAGGCCACCGTTTGGTCCAACTCCTTCATCAGATAGCTCGTTTGCAAAGTTTTGTAATTCTTTGTCATTCTGAACGGATCTTTTGTTCCAGTAGTATCTATTAAACCAAAATGAAACAAACGTGTTTTTTTGGGAACTACAGTCAAGTGGTGTTTACATGAGGCCGGCCCGACTTTAGGTCGGTTCTAGTATTTTTGCTGTAGGTCGTTTTAATAATAATAATAATAATAATAATAATAATAATAGTAATAATAGTAATAATAGTAATAGATCGTTTTCATCTGACGTCACGGCGGCCATATTGGTGTACCAAAACAATGAAATGGCGGCCATATTGGTGTACGGTATGGGAATTAACTCTTATTCAAATATTTCGTATTGTTTGACCATCCCAATGGGGCCACCGATCACGTGAGTGAAAACGATCCATAGTAGTAGTAATAAGTAATAGTAATAAGTAATAGTAGTAATAATAATAATAATAATGACACATCGCGTAATAAAATGAATTACAATGTGTTTATATAAGTAATATCATGGCCACCTCGCTTTTCATTGTTTCCACACGGACATTTAATCTCTAAATAACCCGATGCATAAAGATGAAGTACGATTAGTAACTAATCATACCTAATTGTTTACGCCAAAGTTCGCTTATGCATATAATAACTAACAAATACATGAAGTGAACACCTCTCGAATTCCCAATAGTATTAATCGCAACTCAATAATTTATTCACTTTGAAGTTGTTGACTCCGGCAAAAGCGTTCTTGTTTTTCCTCAGTAACCATAATATTACAAAGTGATAGCATGGCATTTTGGTTGATTAGTGATTAAATGTCCCTCAAGCCTTGGGAGGTTTAGTAAACGTCCCGAGGGCGAAGCCCGAGGGGCTTTTACTAAACCTTCCTCGGCTTTCGGGTACATTTAATCACTAATCAACCTCAATGCCCATGCTATTACTTATAAATATATAAAAATATTATAATATTCACGTGGGGCTAGGTTGCAAAGAGAATAATTTACAATAAGTATCAACGACTATAAATATATAATGGTTACATCTATATGGTATAAGATTATATACAATATCAATATTTATTTAAAACACGAATCATACTTGGGAAAAACTGTTATTAAATCTATCGGTTCTACAATTAAATCTATAGCCTAGGGATTTTGATATAGGATATTTTCTTACAAATTTACGTATTCCTTTGCAAATGCTCTTATCAATCGCCAAATAATTATTCCATCGTCTCTGTAAGGATAGTAGGGCAACGTTTTTCTGTCGTTGACGCCTCGTTTCTATAAGAGATAGATAAACAGAAGTGAAAAGTGAAAACATTACCTCTTGGCGGAGGTAATTTTAAATTTGTCCCCATGCAGTTACTCACTAGGGTTAGGGTTTCTGTTTGGCTTAAGGTGGCTCCATACAGTTTCTTGAAAAATGGAAAATACAAGTTTGAGAGTCCAAAACACGTGATTAAACAATTAGGAAAAAGAATAAAACTAAATGTTATGCATAGTTAAACAGTCTGACAATCAAAAACTGCTACCAAATAAATAGCAACAGTTGTTGCTATGGCAACAATGACGTTTCAAAATGGCTGCCAACTACCCTTCAAACTAATTTAATTAGAAAAAAACTTTGGTGACCCCCAATATTTTTTTTCATTAAAACTTTTCTTGAAGTATGAGTAATCAATAAGCCGATTTTATTCGGAAAAATCGGCTTATTGATTACTCATATTTCAAGAAAAGTTTTAATGAAAGAAAAATTGGGGTCACCAAAGTTTTTTTCTAATTAAATTAGTTTGAAGGGTAATTGGCAGCCATTTTGAAACGTCATTGTTGCCATAGAAACAACTGTTACTACTTATTTGATAACAGTTTTTGATTGTCAGATAGTTTCATTATGCATAACATTTAGTTTTATTCTTTTTTAGAATTATTTATGCACGTGTTTTGGACTCTCAAACTTGTATTTTCCAGTTTTCAAGAAACTGTGTGGAGCCACCTTAAAGTGCCTATATAAACTCATAAGATATTACTGATATGGATTCTATGTAACGTGAATGGTTGAATGCCAAAATATTTTCTGACTTGAACTTCTATTTGTTGTTATATTGAGGTTTGTATTTCCAAAATGTTAACGAGGATGACGTCAATGTAGGCATGTGTGTGTTTTTTTCTTTTCTTATGATAAACCGCTTGAAGATTTTAATGGGAAAAAATGATAAAATATAGAATATAATATTCAAGTATTTCATTAACATGGGTAATGTTTCTGCTGTAACGGAAAACCGCGTATGCAAATTATGCCTACATAGACGTCGTCCTTATTACCATTTTGGAAATACAAACCTCAATATACCAACAAATAAAAGTTCAAATCAAAAAACAATTTTAGCATTCAACTATACACATTAAATAGAATCCCTATATAGTAGTATTATTATACAATTGCATTAAAAACTGTCCAAATAACGCTAAAAATGAGTACAAATATACAGCGATATTTGGATTGTTAGTTATTTGGATAGTAGAAAACCGGTTTGACAGATTTTGTAGCCAATCAAGTTTACACACGGGAGACTACTTCATGTATGCTTATTATTTTGTCTTGGTGCAAGTCACGCTACTTCTCTGGCCTTTTTAGAGTTTTCTTTTCCCATAAAAGTTTTTTGATCAGAGCAGTTGTATAATAAATCTCTTATTAGATGTTTTGGTGTGTAGTATCGCTGTATATTTTTACTCGTTTGTATTTTGACTCGCCCTGCGGGCTTGTCAAAATACGGCACAACTCGTAAAAATATACAGCGATACTACACACCAAAACATCTAATAAGATATATGTATCATATTTGGGTTTATAAGCACTTTAATAGATGGCAAAAACTAATCATAAACCTTACTATCTATATAGCTATGGGCCATTTATATACGGGAGAAAATAGATCTGATCTCGACTTTAATTAAGACGCGTCTTGTTTAAGGCCGACGCTAAACGTCGCACAGTACAGACGAATTTAATTGGAATTAATTTCATCGGTAATGCGACGTCGAGTTAAACGTCGAATTTCAGTCATAAGGGACCTTAAGATGCTAGGACGACGACGGCGATTGAAAAGCAATTCAATTGGTAGGGGTCCCCTCCAAATGTGTTGTGCCTTACCCTAAATGAGATTTCCCCGATGAAATTTTGTTTCTTTATAACGATACACAATATTTTAAATAAGTCTTTAATTATGTACTGCATCATGTATTGATAGAATATTTTTACTTGCCGAATACGAGCATGACGAGTGATGGACGAGTGGTTTTAATCATTCTGGTAATAAGTCCATGTCCAATATGCACGAATTTATTGGTTAGGATTAGGGGGTGTTGGGGTAAGGCTTTCATGAAGTACTCGGGTTATTTTGGACATGAACTTACAATGACGTGTCATTCTCATCCCCAGCTCCCTCGCTTCCAAAAGAGCTGCGCGTAGTGCGTTTTGATTGGCTAACGTTTTTCCCGCCACGAACTTGTCTTCGGCGCTAGTCGCTTCTTGTCAACACTCGACAGTGAGTTGGTTTCAACTCTTCAACGTTTCGCTAATTTGTTCAATATTTGGATAACTTTACTGTAACCTCTCAGGGAACTAGAGAAGCGGATTAAAATGGACAAGAATTCCGTCGTGAATAATTCTGGCAACAACTAAACGGTAAGAAGCACGTTTAATTCATAAACAGCGTACACATTTGCTGCATGAAGATTAAGCGTGTTGTGAATATGTCGGTTCCAATTTAATTTAAACGAAATGTTTGGCCTTCGTCCATGGTTTGTGTCGATATCTCTGGACTCCGAAGACAAAATGATACGACGAGTCGACGACCGTGTTACAGGAAAAAAGTATAGGAGACAGCTTTGTTGCTTTGTTTTGTTCGGAGTGATCTTCCAACTGCGGGCAAGATGGCTGACATGATGTAGAATTTGATATTAAACTGTCTGAAAGTGAAAATGAACCAAGAATACGCCAGTCGGCTACGTTTTGTGTCCAGGCTTACTTAATTATTACTCGTATAATAATTAAACTGATAATGACAGGTTTAATAATACATTATACAATGCTTTGAGTTTGTGATGCATTACAAAAGTTTGTTGAGGGAGGGTATTATGGGGGGGGGGGGGGGGGGAGGTTGCTCCAAACCGCAATTACTGTTTCGGAAATTAATTGAATACCCAAACTGCCTGAATTGATAAAACAAAATACCATACCGAAGCAGCAAAATTACCAAAATACCATATGAAAAACCGCAATACTGAAAATCCCAATGCCCCCCCACCCTCTTTGCTGTACCATGGACAATATTACCTTTAAATTTTGAGTGGGGTAATCCTAACCTATCCCACCTTGCGTAAAAATTTCATAACTTGTTAACATGATGTATACAACAAAACAGGAATTCTGAAAAATAATGCCATCCTGAAAACTCAAAAATATATGCGTTAAAACAAGTGGAACTGGCTGTGCAATTGTAATATTTTGACTATTTCAAAGTTGACTTCAGACTTGTCTGAAGATGACTTTGAAATAGAGTTGAAATATTACAATTTCACAATAGTTCCATTTGTTTTAACAATTGTATATTGAGTTTTCAGGTTGTTAACAAGTTGTGTTTTTATCCAACTGGCACTACAAGCTTGTTGTTAACTAAACCTTAGCAACTTGTTAAGTGCAGAGCAGTAACAAGTTATTGGTACCAGTAGGTAGTAACAACTTGCCACAAGTCTGTAGGAGTTATCCTGGTTACAGGTTGTCAACAACCTGTTGCAGACTTGTTAACTGACTGGGAACAACCAGTGTGAAAGTGCTCACATTTGTGAGTCAATTAACCAAGGCAGATTGAACACATAAGCAAATCATATTTTATTTGGCTATATTCGCAATTGAAAGCCAAAAAAGACTTGAAAGAGGTTACATAACTGCACCATGTCAATCAAGTAGTCTAAAAAAGAAATAAGAAACAAAGTTCTACATGCTCAATATTCTAAACTACACATTTCTAAGCCACACATTTGCAGTCAAAACAATCTTCTGACCAGTAAAAAACAAACCGTTCAGTATCTATGTTGCAATGCTGTTTGGCATCCATCCTGGCTGGAAATAAGGATACGTCAGATGCCCCAGATTTAATCTTCGCTTGTTTCGATTCTTGAACCACTTCTGTATTGGTCCCATTAAACGCTTGTAATATTTCTGTGTGAGCCTTCCAGCTTTTTGATCTTTTAAGTCTGATCCGTAGTTGAAGAGTTCATCACAATGAAGTGAAGCCAAGTTCAATATTGTATTAACGTGTATCTTAAGTAAAAGATAAAGAAATATATTTTCAGAAATTGCAGTTTGATGTTAGTAATAATTGTTAGTTGTTTGCTGTACAAGCTGTGTTAGTAATACTCAGAAAAACTCTGAGCTCTGAGCGGGACTCGATCCCACAACCTTCTGAATGCTAGCCAGACGCTCTAACCTAGTTTTTCTGAGTATTACTAACTAACACAGCTTGTACAGGAAACAACTAACAATTATTAAATAAATATATATTATATACGGTATATATATATATATATATATAAATGATATTGGGCATTTCACTCGATTACACAGCATGTTCTAAGAATTTAGGGTGAAGGAAAATTCGAGTGTAGAATATATACATTTTAAGACCAAACCGGGAGCAGTTGCGAAAAATGCAACTACACAGGCCCTCCGGCAGGAATTGAACCCACGACCTTGCGGTTCTAGTGCAATGCTCTGACCACTGAGCCACGGAGGCCGTTGCCGAGAGCTTGATCGCGAGTTCTGTATATATAATAAGGTGGTAATGCCAGGAGAGAATTGGGTATATTATAAATGATATTGGGCATTTCACTCGATTACACAGCATGTTCTAAGAATTTAGGGTGAAGGAAAATTCGAGTGTAGAATATATACATTTTAAGACCAAACCGGGAGCAGTTGCGAAAAATGCAACTACACAGGCCCTCCGGCAGGAATTGAACCCACGACCTTGCGGTTCTAGTGCAATGCTCTGACCACTGAGCCACGGAGGCCGTTGCCGAGAGCTTGATCGCGAGTTCTGTATATATAATAAGGTGGTAATGCCAGGAGAGAATTGGGTATATTATAAATGATATTGGGCATTTCACTCGATTACACAGCATGTTCTAAGAATTTAGGGTGAAGGAAAATTCGAGTGTAGAATATATACATTTTAAGACCAAACCGGGAGCAGTTGCGAAAAATGCAACTACACAGGCCCTCCGGCAGGAATTGAACCCACGACCTTGCGGTTCTAGTGCAATGCTCTGACCACTGAGCCACGGAGGCCATTGCCGAGAGCTTGATCGCGAGTTCTGTATATATAATAAGGTGGTAATGCCAGGAGAGAATTATATTATATATATATATATATATATACAGTATATATATATATATATATATATATATATATATATATATATATATATATATATATATATATATATACAGTGGAGCCTCGCTATTGCGTGCATCATTATAACGCGCGACTCGGTATAACGCGATTTATCCTTGGACCCCAAAAATTTCTCCTTGCCTGGTTATGAACACTAGAGAGAATTTGAATTTCATAACAATTGCTGAGCATCTTGAATGATTGCGACTCTGGTCGATTCAACGCAGATGACATGCCTGACTTAGCGCAAGTATTTGCATGAGCGCATGGCTCAACGTTGACAAGAATGAAGCGATTTCTTCTCAAATGGCAGAGGATGACATCATCAGTAGTGTAGTAGAAGAACCAGTACCAGAAAGTGACAGTGAAGATGAAGAGGAGGCAGAGCTGATCTCGTCAATGAAGTCTGTGGTGCAGAGCATAGAGACAACGCTGAAGTGGGCCGAATCGCAGGAGAACTCTGCCGCTGTAACTATTTTTCATCTTAGAAACTTGTTACATCAGGCTAAAGTCAAAACATGAAAAAGTTGCATATTTAAATATTGGTTTTGTATGTATTTAATACTGATAGTCTGATATTCACTAGGTAATATAAGATGAATAACATAACAGAAAATGTGTGTTGATTTTATTAGACGTTATAAGGATCCAAAAGTGCTTCTGGCAGTATCTAAGCCATCTAAGCTTGTTCCCAGTACTCTTTCCACAATATTGCACCAGGACCGAGTAGGAAGAGTACTGGGAACGAGATTTACCCAATAACTCGCAATAACGCGTTTCATCTATAACGCGGTCTCCACTATGGACCCCAACTACCGCGCTATAGTGAGGCTCCACTGTATATATATATACTGTGTATACTGTGTATATATATATATATATATATATATATACTGTATATACTGTATATATACTGTATATATACTATATATATATATATATATATACTATATATATATATATATATATATATATATATCGAAATATAGTAAGGTTAGATATACTGCAGAGAACGTAGGAGTCTAACGTTTCGAGCGAAGGCCCTTCGTCAGAGAGAAACGTGAAGGGCCTTCGCTCGAAACGTTAGACTCCTACGTTCTCTATTTCGGCAGTATATCTAACCTTACTATATTTTGATTGTTGTTTCTACACTGCCTACGCAGCACTCTACTTTTATTATATATATATATATATATATATATATATATATATACTGTGTATATATTTATATCATATTAGATGTTTTGGTGTGTAGTATCGCTGTGTATTTTTACGAGTTGTGCTGTATTTTGACGAGCCCGCAGGGTGAGTCAAAGTACAAACAACGAGTAAAAATATATATACAGCGATACTACACACCAAAACATCTTATAAGAGATTTATTATACAACTGCTCTGATCAACAAATTTTTATGGAAAAAGAAAACTCTAAAAAGGCCAGAGAAGTAGCATTACTTGCACCAGGACAAAATAATAAGCGTACATGAAGTAGTTCCCGAGTGATTAATTTGATTGGCTAACAAAATCTGTCAAACCGGTTTTCTACTATCCAAATAACTAACTATCCAAATAACTAACTATCCAAATATCGCTGTATATTTGTACTCATTTTTAGCGTTATCTGGACAGTTTTTAATGCAGTTGTATAATATATGTATATATACTGTGTATATATATATATATATGTATATATATGTATGTGTATATATATGTATATATACTGTGTATATATATGTATATATGTTATTACATTACAACTGCAAATACATGACTGCAAATTTGCCATTTTGGTTGATTTTATGACTTCAATACCAGTTAAACTGGTATAAAAGTGCACAATATTATATGAATTTTAGTGTGTAATCCGGCCTGGAAAAAGATGCATTCCCATTGCCCATACCGTATATGGAAAAATTACACCATTGTCATATAATAAAAAGATTTATTAATAGAAGGATAAAGAAATTTTATCACTGAAGGCAGTATTAAGCCAGTTTTCCACTGGTGATATTTTAATGCAAATTGAATTGTTAGAATTTTTGATTAGTTCCAGTCCAGAGTTTATAGACAAGAAAAAGTCACTGTGCAAAAAATATTGCTTAATAGAGACCCACCTAAACAAACAAACAAACAAACAAACAAACAAACAAACAAACAAACAAACAAACAAACAAACAAACAAACAAACAAACAAAAAAACAGACAAACAAAAAAACAGACAAACAAAAAAACAGACAAACAAACAATAACAAACGAACAAACAAACAAACAAACAAACAAACAAACAAACAAACAAACAAACAAACAAACAAAAACAAACAAACAAACAAAAACAAACAAACAAACAAACAAAAAGAAACACAAACACAAACAAACAAAAATGATAAGAAAACGGCTTATCTCTAATTAAGCAAACTAGTGGAATTTAGAATTGCAATCTTACCGTAGCAACGTGGCTTTGTGGTAAGCTATAGAAAGAGAACTCTTCGGGCGGCACTCGTGGATCGTTGTAGAGTTTTGTTGGTGTGTTTGGAACAAACCCCGCGTAGTATGCTAGAGGGTAGTTTACAGCATGATGGTTGATTGGAATGAAGATGATTCGCGCCACGATATCTTGGAGTTGCTGTTTGGTAGAAATACTGGCAGGAAAACCTTTCAACTAAAATAATGCAAAAACATTTTAACCCATTCCTGGCTAAGCTGGCCAAAAACGGCCCCTTTACTTTTTTGCCATGTCCAACGCAGGTCCCCCAGACATCTTAAAGGGTATTGGCAATAAAAATTGAGTTTATCTCATTTGAAAGAACTCGTCAAATGGTATAAAAAGACCTCTTACAATTTTCCCGTATCTGTTTTGGTTTTGGAAATATTTCGACCAAAAACAGCGTGCTGTCCGCCATCTTGGAATTATTTTCGATGTGCAAAATTATGCATGTGACGACATAAGCAGGGTAGAGTTAAAATTTTATCTTGCCGACCTTAATGACATTATGAGCTAGAAACTCGATTTTGTTGCGCTATTTACTCGGGCTACCTGTGGTAGCCGAGGCTCGTGTTTTAAATCTGATAAAACGCTCCTAATCGTGTTTTAAATACTACATAGTATTCTTAGTATAGAATTCTACGCATATCCCATTATTAGTATTCTTTCTGACGTCAGTAAGGGATGTGCATATGATCCCGGTAAGCGGGCTGACCTGGCAGAGGTGGAATTTTTCTTTCTGGGAACCTGGGTTTAGGGCTCAAAATCTTCTGAAAAATTTGTAAGACTACATTGACAGAACGACACCATAATTACTATAGTACTTTAGTATAATTTCATAGTGGAAAAGAGGCTTTCCAGCTTTCTGATTGGTCCGCTCAGCGGTGAATCTGAGGTAATAGTCACCGCCTAGCGCGGTGACTATTGCATCACAAGAAATTGTTCTTCAAAAGTAACACCGCTGCCGAACGTTTGCGCATGCGTGAATTCGCTGAGTAAACATTGCAAGAGAAGTGAGAACTAGCCGTGGCGACAACAACCAGACAGTGAAAACTAAGTACGACTCGACTATTCATTTGTGTTTTAAAAAAAGGGTAAAGAAAATTACGAAAGGGTAAATTGATAATATGTTACAATACTGACAAGGAAGCCATGCACAAATTACCTACCTTATCTTTTGGTAGTATGCTTATAATTTTAACTGTCGGACTCTCGGACCAGTCCGAATATTTCAGTGTTTTCCCGCTCTTTTTCCGAGGACGAGCTCGGACGTCGCACATGCGCAAGACGTTTGGCAGCGGTGCCTTCAAAAGTAGTTTTGGAAAAGAGACTGGTACTTATTCAACACTGCACTGACTTTACTCGTTTCAGTCTCCCCCTCGGAGTTGTCATTTTGAAGTATGAGATTTTAGAATTTGTCGATTCATTGAACTGTTGATTGTTTTTTTCAAAATGGGGTCTGTAGTTTTTGAGACAAACAAAAGAGCATAATACTGAAAACATTTATCACTGAGATGTTGTACATATCAAATATCGTAAAAACAAAACTTTATAAAGGTAAAGAAGTATATTTTCTATATTTCGTATTTTTTGTATGTTTTGGCTAGGTTTTGGTCGTAGCGATGTTTTCGAAAAATTCGTCATGAGTGAAGAACATATTGAACATGAATTAAGTGCAAAAAAGCCGTAACACAGAATCAAAAACACAAGAATAAAAGTCTTTTTAGCATATATTTGAATGTATGTACAAGTTCAATTCCAAAGTAGGATGTTTACACTTTTTTTGAAATTATTTACTGACAAAGACTATGGCTTGCTAACATCGTCTGTGAATAAACAGAATCACCACTGTTAAAATGAAAGTAGTTGTTTAAAAGTTTTTGTTTCAACGTTATTGTTTTTTATCAACCTCTGAAATTATACTAAAACAATTAGTCACCTCAGTCTCGGTGACTGTCGGTGTATTTACCTCGCCGCTTCGCGGCCCGGTAAATATTCACCGATAGTCACCTCGACTTCGGTGATGAATTGTTAATTAGTAACTATATACATTGTGATTATGTAGACATAAAATCGGGTGTTATGAGAAAGGAAAGTTTATAGCAAAAAATTTTCTGGAACTAAATTTCTGTGAAAATTTGGACCCAAAACATTTCTGGGAACTACATACTTTTTCCACCTCTTTGACCGGGTAATAGAAAAATAGAAAATATACTGTACATGGTTTGGAAGCTCAACAAAAGTCATTGTTTCATGTGTTTTCTATATAATGGAGCAATCATCCAATAGCAACGTTTGGGTTCAATCACTCAACCGTACTGTTTAAATATTAATAAACCTAAAACAAAGGATTTGGCACCTTCATGTACCTTTCAACATTTATCGTAGCTTGATTGTTTCGAAACCATGTATATTTTCTATTAACTATATGGTTTCCAAACGGGTTTCCAAACTATGTTTTCAAACGGGTTTCCAAACCATGTATATTTTCTATTAACTCTGTGTGGTTTTCCTCATGAATTAGTACCACCGCCATGGACTGATTTCCTTTGTGTTTTCCTCATGAATTATTAATGATTTTTTAAGTGCTTACCTTTCCTAGGCCACCGTTTGGTCCAACTCCTTCATCAGATAGCTCATTTGCAAAGTTTTGTAATTCTTTGTCATTCTGAACGGATCTTTTGTTCCAATAGTATCTATTAAACCAAAATGAAACAACGTGTTTTTTTGGGAACTACAGTCAAGCGGTGTTTACATGAGACCGGTCAGGACCGAACTGACTTTAGGTCGGTTCTAGTATTTTTGCTGTAGGTCGTTTTAATAATAATAATAATAATAATAATAATAATAATAATAATAATAATAATAATAACAATAATAATAATGGAAACTTTATTGAAATACTTTATATATATATACAATTATAAATCTCACTAATTAAGGTAATTTATAATTGACTACTTGAACCTATTTATTGTTTACAACTATATAGAAAAATTTGAATTTAAAGTGTATCTTCAAATGTTCATTAAGTCTGGATTTGTCCAATCCTTGTTTCTACAACAAAATATATAGTATGTTGTTCTAATGGTGATATATATTATTTTCTTAATACAAAAATTTTGGTGTTTGCTATCAAGACCTAGATCGCTTAACATCTCCAAAAAGGTACGACATTCTTTTGAGAAAACACCTAAGGAACTGATTGATAAATTTACAAATTTGACAGTTTTAAAATGTTCCTTTTGCTGTGTAATTGCATCCCTGTAATTCTTGCTCTTTTGCGATCAACGTTAGTTTGGAGATTAGATTCATATCCGACGGAGAGTTCAAGGATATGGACACAATCAGTGCAAATGGAAAGAAGCACATCTGGGCGATACGTTTCACCCGTTATAATTGATGGGCTAATAATAATAATAATAATAATAATGACACATCATCGCATAATAAAATGAATTAGAATGTGTTTACATAAAATATATAAAAATATTACAATATTCACATGGGGCTAGGTTGCAAAGAGAATAATTTACAATAAGTATCTGCGACTATAAATATATAATGGTTACATCTATATGGTATAAGTAATGTTTACAACACGAGCGGCCGTGTTGTATTGAATATACAATCACGAGCTGAAGGCGAGTGATTGTATATTCAATACAACAAGGACGCGAGTAAAAATCCCTTTGAGATATTGAGATGCTAATTAGTTACAAGCACTAGTCGTTGTATCAGAAGAGTATACATCCACTAGTGGTTGTAACTAATTAGCATCATTGGTTTTAGTTTGTATGGGGTTTACAGGGGTATACAATGTGACGTAATTTCTGAAATTGGATTGGCTGCAAAACTCATGAATTAGTAATGAATTTCACAAGATTATATACAATATCAATATTTATTTAAAACACGAATCATACTTGGGAAAAAACTGTTATTAAATCTATCGGTCCTACAATTAAATCTATAGCCTAGGGATTTTGATATAGGATATTTTCTTACAAATTTACGTATTCCTTTGCAAATGCTCGTATCAATCGCCAAATAATTATTCCATCGTCTCTGTAAGGATAGTAGGGCAACGTTTTTCTGTCGTTGACGCCTCGTTTCTATAAGAGATAGATAAACAGAAGTGAAAAGTGAAAACATTACCTCTTGGCGGACGTCATTTTAAATTTGTCCCCATGCAGTTACTCACTAGGGTTAGGGTTTCTGTTTGGCTTAAGGTGGCTCCATACAGTTTCTTGAAAAATGGAAAATACACGTTTGAGAGTCCAAAACACGTGATTAAACAATTAGGAAAAAGAATAAAACTAAATGTTATGCATAGTTAAACAGTCTGACAATCAAAAACTGCTACCAAGTAAATAGCAACAGTTGTTGCTATGGCAACAATGACGTTTCAAAATGGCTGCCAATTACCCTTCAAACTAATTTATTTAGAAAAAAGCTTTGGTGACCCCCAATTTTTTTTTCATTAAAACTTTTCTTGAAGTATGAGTAATCAATAAGCCAATTTTATTCGGAAAAATCATGATTGTTAATTTTTAAAAAATTTCCTTCTACAGAATTTTTTTAAAATCGGCTTATTGATTACTCATATTTCAAGAAAAGTTTTAATGAAAGAAAAATTGGGGTCAGCAAAGTTTTTTTCTAATTAAATTAGTTGGAAGGGTAATTGGCCGCCATTTTGAAACGTCATTGTTGCCATAGAAACAACTGTTACTACTTATTTGATAACAGTTTTTGATTGTCAGATTGTTTCATTATGCATAACATTTAGTTTTATTCTTTTTTAGAATTATTTATGCACGTGTTTTGGACTCTCAAACTTGTATTTCCAGTTTTCAAGAAACTGTGTGGAGCCACCTTAAAATGCCTATATAAACTCATAAGATATTACTGATATGGATTCTATATGTAACGTGAATAGTTGAATGCCAAAATATTTTCTGACTTGAACTTCTAGTTGTTGTTATATTGAGGTTTGTATTTCCAAAATGTTAACGAGGATGACGTCAATGTAGGTATGTGTGTGTTTTTTTCTTTTCTTATGATAAACCGGTTGAAGATTTTAATGGGAAAAAATGATAAAATATAGAATATAATATTCAAGTATTTCATTAACATGGGTAATGTTTCTGCTGTAACGGAGAACCGCGTATGCAAATTATGCCTACATAGACGTCATCCTTATTACTATTTTGGAAATACAAACCTCAATATAACAACAAATAAAAGTTCAAATCAAAAAACAATTTTGGCATTCAACTATATATACACATTAAATAGAATCCATATGTAGTAGTATCAGTTAAAAGCTTCTAGGACAGCGTCGGCCACGGTTGAAATCCAAATATTACCAGGGTTAAGTCACGTTGGCCTGAAAAACAGAGAAAAATCTTCTCGACGTTTCGAGCGAAGGCCCTTCGTCAGGAGAAATTAGTAAATTAATATGTAATTTTAGCCTGTGTGCAGGTGCTGACCCAGCACCTGCACACAGGCTAAAATTACATATTAATTTATTTGTTTACTTTGTTTTTATTGGCTTACATGTGTTCACGTGATTCCCATTGTAGCTCTGCTATAAATACGCGTGACCACATGTGAGTTGTTTACTAATTTCTCCTGACGAAGGGCCTTCGCTCGAAACGTCGAGAAGATTTTTCTCTGTTTTTCAGGCCAACGTGACTTAACCCTGGTAATATTTGTAGTAGTATCATATTTGGGTTTATAAGCACTTTAATAGATGACAAAAACTAATCATAAACCTTACTATCTATATAGCTATGGGCCATTTATATACGGGAGAAAATAGATCTCGACTTTAATTAAAACGCGTCTTGTTTAAGGCCGACGCTATTAAAACGTCGCACAGTAGACGAATTTAATTGGACGTCGAGTTTAAACGTCGGATTTCAGTCAAATTTAATAGTGCTCCGTCGTGATGACGTCAGGATTGATGTTTGTCCGTTTTACCCACAATTCTTGCAGCCCGAACAATATACAATTATTGGATGAAGGTTGAGAGCATGATTCTGCCGAAGCCGAAGGCTGAGGCGGATAATTAACATAAGCAGAGGCCTTGATAATTCTTGATATCATGCGATAACCGAATTCAATAATTGTTTTATTATACAATTATAAATGTAGAAGCCTTCAGAAAGTTTTTTACAAAGTTAGGTAAAAATAGTAAATATTCATACCGTCTTCAGTTCGAGGTTCGCTAACTTTTTTCGCTTTCAAATACAATTTTCTCTTTCAAACACTGCTTTAAACTCTAACAGCTCTATGTGTAGCACGCTTGTTTTTTCTTGGTGGTTTTAGCATCAACAAAACGTGCAAAATCCGCCGGATTAATCCGCTTCTGATCTTCACTCCTAAGGACGGCCGCCATGTTTGTTTTGTTCAAACCGCTGGCCAGCGCGTCATAGCTACAGATAATTTTTGATATTTTGTAGGTGACAAGACATCAAGAATTATCTGTAGGTTTTTAGCCAATCACAGTTGAGATCGTGTCAGTATTGTAGATAATGCTCATTTGCAATAATTTGAAAGTCAATTTTGGTTTGTTTGTCCGCTTTTTGTGCTATTAATAGCAGCTCGACGGTACGCTATTGTTTTTACTTGGACGCGTTGAGCCTGAAAACGATTTCTTGAAAACATGGTGCCGAATTGTCACAGACAGAAGAGAAACATTTAATTGGACGCGACGATAATTGTTTAGCGAACTTACTCACAACGTAAACTTCAGCAAATGATTGTTTATCAAATTTATTTGGGCGCTAAAGGGTTAAAGCTAGTCCAAAACAAGTCGCAACTTATTAGAAATTGACCGTTTATACGAGTGTGTTTGCGACTTAGATAACAAGCGTCTTAAGTTGAAAAGCGTTGTTGCACGTATTACCACCCACCTTAAAGTGTCTATGAAATGAAAAATACGTTGGCATTTTTGTTGTTTTATTGTACAGAGGAGCATGGCAGGAGCACTCACTACTGAAAATTTCAAGAGAATTTGATGCGTAGTTTTCGCGCTATTAACTCTCAAATTTGCCATGGCTACTTCGTTCTTGGAGAAAAATTGGGCTTTCGGTAACAATGCTTATGACGTACGCAGATGGACAACTATGCATAAGAACAATAGATTTCACTATTAATGATCCATCTGCGTACGTCATAAGGCATTGTTACCAAGAAGCCCAAATTTCCCCAAAACAAACTATCCACGGCAAATTTTGAGAGTTGATAGCGCGAAAACTACGCATCAGATTCTCTTGAAATTTTCGGTGAGTGCTCCTGTCATGTTTCTCTGTACACTGAATAAAACAACAAAAATACCAACGAATTTTTCACTCATAGACACTTTAAACATTGTCACGCAACAATGATATTGTTGCAAGTTGAAATAATTTGTTGAAAAAAGTAGACTCCAGTTCTACTTTGTGCAACATGCTGATTCAACTTGCAACAAAATCGTTGTTGCGTGGCAATGTTTACGTGCAACAACGCTATTCAACTTGCAACGCAACAATGTTGCAGCAATTTGTTGCTCGTATTACTTCACCTTTAATCATGCCGCGACTTATTTTCTCCCGTTTAAATGGCCCTTATGTATCTTACTTTTAGACTTTCTTGAAAATCCGTTTCTGCCCAAGACAGATCGAGGTACCCTTTGTTCAGAAGTTCAACCGCACCAATATGGCCAGTGGGGAACAATGAATGTAATGCCCCTCTTTCGGTTAGAAGAGATATCATGCCTCCACTGTTTGTCACATGAACGTTTCGGCAATGCCACTTCAGTAAGTCATACAGTGGATGGCATTTGTACATAGTTCGTCGAAGGATCGCACAAATGGGTTCCATTGTGAGGTGAGTTTTTAACAAGTGTTCAATTACTTGCGAATATATAAAGTCTGCTTGTTGAAGTTCTTCCTTAGCCAAGAGCCATTTAGAGCCATCGGTAGGTGAGAAGACAGGTGAAGCTGTAACATCAACAAATATACTAGTTTGGGTATAATCTCAGGTTTCTATTTTATCAGGTTTATTTTATTATTGAGAGGAGCACGGGTGGCGTGTGCTGTTAGAGCGCTGCCTCTCACCAATAGTTAAGCCAGGTTAGACGGGGTTAGTACTTGAATGGGTGACCATCTGGGACAACCCCGTTCTCGAGCTTGGGACTCATGTGAGTAGAGTTTAGTTGGTCTCTCCTGTGCTCCGAGTGTTTTTCGCCGGGTTCTCCAGTTTTTCTCCCTCCGTAAAATCAACACCTAGGGCTTAGTTGGGATCCGTATAGTGGAGAATAACCTTGTAAGGGACCTAGAGTCCTATTGTTACTTCTCCTGTTACCGCCAGGTACAAATGTTGATAAATCTAGGGCCTGTTTTAAATATATGGAGGCGAGTTACCCGGCCAGCCGAGGTACTCGGTGCATGGCGAGTTCCCGGTCAGTAGAACAAGCAGTGTTTTCCCCCACTGCAGTTTTTATATGAAACATACGAGTAACTCGTCCTGGCGAGAACTCGGCACTGGCAGGCGGGATAAACATTTCCCCATATAAACACTTTTGCCCAGGTAACTCGGCATAGCGGGATGAATTTTCTATATTCGTCACTTCATGTCACTTGCTGATAATCATCTCAAATATTACAACCCGCCAGGTAACTCGCTTTCATATAAACAGAACGTAAAGTTTACCCCGGTTTGGGTAACTCGACTGCCCGGAGTAACTCGCCTCGATATAAACAGACCCTTAATTTGCAGTTTTGCTGTGGTGCCTTTCCCGATTGCTACCTTAAAGTGTATGAAATGAAAATTAAGTTTGTCTAATTTGAAAGAACTCTTGATATTGTAAAGTAACATCTTCTACAGTTTTTCCATATCTTACTTCATTCTTGAGTTATTAATATTTGTTTGATATGTAAATGTCACACTGCATACGTCACAAAGGTTTAGTTTACCTTTAACTTCCTTTGTGCATCACATTATTACCGGTTCTAAGCGTTTTCGGTGAAGGACGATCTCGAGTGTAAGATTATACACACATTTTACCCCTGTCTGTCTGTCTGTCTGTCTGTCTGTCTGTCTGTCTGTCTGTCTGTCTGTCTGTCTGTCTGTCTGTCTGTCTGTCTGTCTGTCTGCCTGCCTGCCTGCCTGCCTGCCTGCCTGCCTGCCTGCCTGCCTGCCTGCCTGCCTGCCTGCCTGCCTGCCTGCCTGCCTGCCTGCCTGCCTGCCTGCCTGCCTGCCTGCCTGCCTGCCTGCCTGCCTGCCTGCCTGCCTGTCTGTCTGTCTGTCTGTCTGTCTGTCTGTCTGTCTGTCTGTCTGTCTGTCTGTCTGTCTGTCTGTCTGTCTGTCTGTTATTCTGTTTGTTGATTTGTTTGTCTGTCTGTCGCCAGGATATCTCAAAAAGTATTACACCGATTTTCATGAAAGTTTGCAGAAGGGTTGGCCATAGACCAACAACCCATCCATTAAATTTTGGTTAAATTTAGTCAAAATTCAGTGGATGAGAAATTAATAAAAATCTGAGCGCAAGATTCTCCGTGTAGAAGTGGTACGAGTGCAAACAAGCATTTTATTCATTCATGTATGTTTGTATTGGTCTTGTGAGCTAGTCTAGTTAGCGGGATGGCTCGTTTTCTTTTTAAACATCTCTAATAACCCGCTGGCGGAGGTGTATGCAGTCTCTGACTGCTCTTTAGTTTAGATATTTGATTGGACGATTATTTGCGAGGGTGTAATAATAAAGACTTATTAACCGAGTGCGAGGTCTGTACGAGAAAGTATTTGCCTGAGATTTTCGTATAGACCGAGCGACGAAGGAGCGAGGTTTGTGCGATAAACCGAGGGCAAATACTTTCCAGTACCGACCGAGCAAACGATGTTAATAAGGAATTTATTATATGGCTATTGGTTCATTTTATTTTTAAGCTTCGAGCGTTGTTTTCGTCTTCGGAGTATGCTGTTTACCTTACCTGTTGACTTTTTCGTCTCGCTTCTTGGCCTTCTTATTTACACCAGTTCGGCTTTTATTTGTCGTGTTTTTAGATAAACAGCTTTAAGGGAAACCAGCAGTGATGTTCCAACACATTTTATTATTCAGAATATTTGAATGAAGATGCCTATTTCTCTTTTATTTCTATTCAAATCAACTCAGAAATGTTCCCGCCAAAACGTACAGGGCCGAGAAAAAAGCGTATTGACCGGTCGGTCAATATCGTAAAATCCCGTCCTCTCAGGAACCAATCAGCGTGCGCCGTTTTGCGACTGACCGGAAATCAAACCCAGCCATATAATAAAACGCGATAATCACGCGATACATTTTGTCTTCAAGAAAACATTAAATATTACATCTTACATGAATCGTAATCTGTTTGAATTGCCACAGGTTTAAGTTCATATCTTTTTGTTTTGCGGTTTTTCACGGAGACAAAGACAGCTAAAGGACTTGTTGATGTTTTCATCTCTCGTCCATCAGTCGGATTATAGTCTAAGATGTCTGGGACATTGGTGAGGTTTTGCAGCAAAGGATAATCGAGGACATAAACCACTCCTTTTTGAACCATCTGTAAAGAAATGTATATTATACTATTGAATAGTTTGACTGATAATACTGCTGATTAGAACTTTTTGGTGTACCACTCCAAATTTTTTTTTGCATACTAAATAAAATTGCTAATTTATTACACCCAGTATTTCTGGGTGCTGTGACCAGCCGATGCCAGGGCCTTTTCCCGCCCTCCCAATTTCAAAAAGGCCCTGGGAACGACGTTGCGGGAAAAGGTCCTCTGTCAGTTTTGACGGCAGAAAAAACAAAAATTCCTTCATTTTTGAGGCATGTTACGTGAAAAAACCCTCCCGTCCCACCCCCCACCCCAATCCCCTCTAAACCTGACCCTAATAACCACAACCCCCCGGCAACCCTAAATCTAACCACAACCCTCCGGGAAGAAATAGAAAAAATCTTCCATCAGTTTTGAGGGCATATTATGTGATATAGAAAAATTCCTTCGGTCAGTTTTGAAAGCATATTATCCGAGATATTCAAAAACTTCTTCTCTTATATACTGTACCTTTAACATATTTGTTTTTCGACCAACGGCTTCCTCTAATGCCTTGTCCAATTCTGGACTATAGTGCGAACATTTGTTCATTACGTAGTCTGAAAAGAAGAAAAATATTGACTGAAAAAGGACGTTGTTTCTCAATAAAGGGTTTTGCCACCACAATGTAGAACATGTTACAGTACAGTGCAGTGCAGTGGAGTACAGTACAATACAATGCAGTATAGTATAGTATAGTATAGTATAGTATAGTATAGTATAGTATAGTATAGTATAGTATAGTATAGTATAGTATAGTATAGTATAGTATAGTATAGTATAGTATAGTATAATATAGTATAGTATAGTATAGTATAGTATAGTATAGTACAGTACAGTACAGTACAGTACAGTACAGTACAGTGCATCAGGTGCGGATCGGGGGTGCCGCCGCTTCCTTTTTTCGGGGGGGAGGGTACGAGGGAAATTTTGGAGGTTAAAAGTTCTACTTTTTCTGACGCTTAAAAACACGTGATTTAAAACCTTTATATTTTGTTCAAAAGTGCCTTCAGAATGCAAAAATGGCGTTTTAGAGACCCAAAATTCAAACAAAATATTTAGGGGGCCTTGGCTCAGGATCCCCCTAGACTTACTTGTGTTATCACTTTGTATTAAAAACGGCCTCCCTTTCGAAAATCCTGGTTGCGCCCTTGCAATACAGTACAGTACATTCTAAAACTCTTTAATAGTCCATGAGGAAACACAAAGAAAATCCATGTTTAATGAGGGTCTATACATGTGATATAGATTCCTCTTGATTTACATAAACTTTAGCTTTGATTTTCTCGACTTAGACAACGTTTTTTTTTAGAAAAATTACTACGCCAATGAACTTACCAAATAGATCGTTTTAGAAGTAATTTACAGAATTCGTGTCCGTTCTGTATCGGGATACAGGCACACTCGGCTTCGCCTCGTGTCTGTATATCCCGATACAGAACGGCCACTCATTCTGTAAATAGTACATACAGTACAGTACAGTACAACAGTACATAGTTTTTCAATACACGACAAAAATGAAATAAATTGAAAAGAAAATTACCTCGTAACGTTAGTTTTCTCAGTGACATGGGATTTTGTCCGGCTAAGCGTTGCTCAGTAAATACTTTATCTTCTTGCCAAACCTCTGACGTAATAATATCTTTAAAATATTCTTCTTGCGATGGATATCTGAAGTACTCGTCAAATGGACCGCCAGTCTAAATGAACGACAGTCGTGAAGAATAAAAAAGTAATGAGTAATGATTTATTTAACGTCGTAAACACAGGATGTGGTCGCCCAATCATCCGAGCCAGAGGCTCATGTTAAAAGTGCACGACATAAACTAAGACCTAAGTGTTGATTTTACGGAGGGAGGAAAACCGCAGAACCCTGCGAAAAACTCTCGAAGCACAGGAGAGACCATGCAACTAAACTCTACTCACATAAAATTCAAGTTCGAGAACGGAGCTATTCCCAGACGGTCACCCATCCAAGTACTAACCCCGTCCAACTGGGCTTAACTACAGCGGTGAGAGGCAGCGCCCTAACAGCACACGCCACCCGTGCTTCCCTAAAGTACTGCGTAGGCAGTGTGTCGGATAGAGAAAAATGAAAAGGTTGTAAACTGCCGAGATTTGGTTTAATAACGAAATATTGACCGGTTTCGAGCGGAGGCCTTCATCAAAGTAAGGGCCGTTTCAAACTTTGAGCTTATCATGTGCCGAACTTAATACATGTTAAGTTCGACAAAGTTCGACGTGGTTTCAAACGTCGATCGAGCCTAACATGTCGAACTTAATTGCTAGCGGCGAACATTCGTTGGATTTGGTCAGTGGCCACCTACGCGAATGTGCAGCGCTTAACATGAATAATATGCCATGAATCGCATGGTTTTCGTTTTTCTTGTCTATATCTCATTATTTTCTTGTCGGAAAATGGTGCCGGTAAATCAGAAGAGAGCGAGAAAAGAGAACAGAATAATTGTGAGTAGATGATTGACTTGAATCTGCCTTACACTAGCTTGTTGTCAGTTGAATGCGGAACGTATCTCTGTGCGCCGTCCGATTGACTTCTTCATCTTCTTCAAACTTCAAACTCAGCGCATCGATTACATGCTTATTACGATACAAACAGTAATGATCTCTTCTCGCGTCTATATTTACTCGAAAAGACCGCCGTGCGTATAAAGTTTCATGTTTTCAGCACGCATTACAGTTAGAAAAACTAGACAAACACGTTTTTTCGTGAATTGCATTAAGTTCGGCACATGATAAGTTCGACGTTTGAAACCACGTCGCGCTTTGTCGCGCTTTGGTCGTTCTACTCGACCGAACCGGTCGAACTTAACTTCGCGGTCGAACTTAATTAAAACAGTCGAACTTCAAACTATTAAGCTCGGCACATGGCAAGCTCGACGTTTGAAACGGGCCTAAGGCCATTTTAAAGGGCATTGACAATAAAAAATAAGTTTGTCTCACTTAAAAGAACTCGTCAAATGGTATAAGAAGACCTTTTACAATTTTTCCGTATTCGTTTTGGTTTTGGAAATATTTCGACCAAAGACAGCGTGCTGTCCGCCATCTTGTTGTAATATTGGGTCTAATTAACTAGGAAATTGGTGACGTCACAACCAGGGTAAACCTGATGAAACTACTCCGTGGGTGACCAAATTTCCACGGAAGGCTTTTTAAATGTGGGTTAATTTGTAATGGAAATAGCGCAACAAAAAGTCGAGTTTCTAGCTCATAATGTCATAAGGTTGGCAAGATAAAAATTTCACTTTACCCTGGTTGTGTCGTCACACGCATAATTTTGCATATCGAAAATAATTCCAAGATGGCGGACAGCACGCTGAGTTGGGTCGAAATATTTCCAAAACCAAAACAGATACGGAAAAATTGTAAAAGGTCTTCTTATACCATTTGACGAGTTATTTCAAATAAGATAAACTTAATTTTTATTGCCAATGTCCTTTAATTATAAAAATACTCTATTATGCAAATTTTAAAGAGTTTTGCGCTTTGTGTTTCTTTCACTCGGATATATGAGAAACAACGTTTCTTTACTGAAATTTTGCCCTAGTAATTACATCGTCACCTCGAAACCCTTTGTTTCAAGAGGGACGAGTAATGTCGTATTTCCCTCATCAATACTGATGAATTTTGAAAAAAAAGAGAAAAAGGAAAAACTGATGAATTTTGTCTTTACTTAAGGTGGCTCCTTATGGTAATTGCAATAGGGGACTGGTGACTAGAAATAGTATCGTTACGCATGCGTAAACAGCGATCTTGTCGTTTCGAAATTCTATGACCGCGTCGACATGGATGTTAGACTTGTAGACGTTTTCTTCGGTGAATTTTGGTAAAATTTTGTAAATAAGTAGTTTATAAAAAATTCTAAAGTATATATAATTTTAAAAAAATTTCATAAGACAGAACTTTTTTTAAATCGATAATTTTTATAGCGAAAAATCTGTCCCTACAACCTACCTTCATTTTTTGCATGGATATTCTCTAGAACAATATCTATCATAGTTTCAGAAATTGCAGCTTGATGTTAGTAATAATTGTTAGTTGTTTGCTGTACAAGCTGTGTTAGTTAGTAATACTCAGAAAAACTCTGAGCTCTAAGCGGGACTCGAATCCACAACCTTCTGAATGCTAGCCAGACGCTCTAACCATTGAGCCACTAGAACTCAGATAGCGGAGCAAGGTTAATTAAGGTACTTATACGTTAGACTGTGCCCAGTCCTCTAGGAACGAGTCTGAGCCTAGAGGATACAGTTCATGCAACTAAACATGAAGGACAAGCTACAAGTGATTTTGATCAATAATCTTAAAAATATTCACGATTTTCGAATATGTTAATTAGAAAAAACGAACCATAAGTTATCTCATTTGCATATCACATAAGTCTAAATATCTCAAGAACTAAGTAAAATATGAAAAAGCTGTAAATTGATATTCCCATTATTTCAAGAGTTCTTTCGAATAAGACAAACTTAATTTTCGTTTCATATACACTTTAAGCCTGTCCACTTAGAATGACAAAGTAACATTTTTTGCAGGTTTTCGTTTCCTTGCTTCGTTGTTGAGATATTTCAGTTTGTTATACAAATTATAAAATATATTGACGTCACACGTGCATACTGAGTTATCGGAGAGGTTTATTAGTATTATTATACATTTTTTCTAAATCCTTGATTATAATTGGTCCGGAAGTTAGTGTGAATTCTCGACATCTGCACTTTTAGTCGTATTTGCCGCTGTGAATGTCAGATTCTGAGCCCATAATGCTATCTAGTTTCTGGAGGTATTATCTGTAGGAAAAAGGACCTACCAAGAATTTTATTATAATACTGATACAATCTCGACTGTGATTGGCTAAAAACCTACAGACAACTCTGGATGTCTTGCCACCAACAAAATATCAAAAATTGTCTGTAGATGACGAGCTGACCAGCGGTTTGAACTAAACAAACATGGCGGCCGTCCGTTAGGAGTGAAGATCAGAAGCGGATTAATCCGGCGGCTTTGGCACGTTTTGTTAGGAAGAGGTTTGGTGGCATGACCCTCTAGCTATAGGACCTTTTCCGAAGATATAGCCTTGTAAAGTATGGAATTTAATGAAAACATATCACCCCTCCCCCCTAAAGGCACCCATAAACCTAACCTAACTAATGTTGGAGCTTTGTCTCCTCTCATGCTCAACCTCATCCAATAATTGTATAATCAAGGAGGTCTCTGACCGCGTTATCAGCCTCAGCCTTCGGCAGATAACACAGACTTCGACCTTGATAACTCTTGATATCAAAGAAGATATTGTTAAAGTGCACCCAACCTAATTGTCTTATTTGGAAGAACTTTTAAAATGAAAAAGTAACTTCTTTGGAAGATTTTCGCTTTGTTTTTGAGATATTTCATTTTGTTTGATATGCAAATGTACGGAATTTACGTCACACATGCATAATGACTTATCGAAGAAGTTTGTGTATCTCTTTCAGTCTCAAACGAAATTCCTTAAAATCGAGAAGTTTGGTGTTGTGGGAGAAACACACACACATGGTATTCATACTTTAGTGTTTTTATTTGATGAACGCAAAGTTATATAACATTCTCTGATAAGTCATTATGCATGTGTGACGTAGATTCCGGACATTCGCATATCAAACAAAATGAAATATCTCAAAAACAAAGCGAAAATCTTCCAAAGAACTTACTTTATCATTTTAAAAGTTCTTCCAAATAAGACAATAAAAACTGTCGAGGTTAGGGGCACTTTATAATTTACTATATTACCAATATTACTATTATCAAACCAAATTAATTCGAAGGAAGGAATTCAAAGAATTAACAAACTTACACGCTGACTCTTGCGATAGGAATCCAACAATTCGGCGTAATCGTTATAATTGTGGAAAGGCTTGATGTTTCTCGGATTAAACGTGGTATTTCCCCGTAACAAACCCTGGTTTCTTGTAAGCATTTGTAAGTACGCCTGGGTGCAAATTCGGTCGTCCGGATTAGCCAAACTCAAACGTACTACTTCTGGCGTTGTTAAGTTCAGAATTGGAAGTGTTACGAAATCCACAAGATTGTCTTTTGTAATACTACTTTCTGCGTTTGTTTCGGGAGCTGTTTCTGGAGGTGTTGTGAGGGGATAAATTTGACGCTGTATTTTCAAGTTCTTTTCACGTTCTTCCAAACAAT
Source organism: Corallium rubrum (assembly GCA_964035015.1). Lineage (NCBI taxonomy): Eukaryota > Metazoa > Cnidaria > Anthozoa > Scleralcyonacea > Coralliidae > Corallium > Corallium rubrum. Next base: position 11,832,937 of record OZ036007.1, read on the forward strand.
GTTTGGATGTGTATTGAGGAAGAGTTACACACGAATTCTCTGGAAAATAAAATGAAAAACAGGCATCTTTATACTGTCAACCACTGACCTCTATATAACTGGACTGCGGGTGCCCTACGAAAAAATGGCCCAAATACACGCCATCAGGCGCCATGTTGTTAGGTCTTAGCCGCGAAATTGACCAATCACACGACCCTGGCAGGACGCCATCTTGTTAGGTCTAAAAGTAGTGATACCCCCACTATAGCTGCCTAAAGGTGGATTTCCATTCAGTGCTTTTGTCGCGCGATCGACGATTTGCGATCGCTTTCTTTTGAATTGTGGGCTCTCGACTGGATCCGTTCCACCCGAGGGCTTATGAGACAAAGAAAGCGATCGCAAAAAGTCGCCCGCTCGACAAAAAAAGTTGAATGGAAATCCGCCTTAAGGGATGCCGCCTCATTAAATATTCAAGTTATTATTTATTCATTCTCAGGCTCCTTTGGGACGTAGTAACCCTAATTTATATCCACCCCCCAAACTTTAGCTGTTACTTAACCCCCCTGGTATTCACTACGTCATAACCGACTATTATTTATGCAAATAGTGTAAAAAACTAGCGTGCTGCGTAGGCAGTGTAGAAACAACAATCGAAATATAGTAAGGTTAGATACACTGCCGAAACAGAGAACGTAGGAGTCTAACGTTTCGAGCGAAGGCACTTCGTCAGGGAGAAACGTTTCTCTCTGACGAAGGGCCTTCGCTCGAAACGTTAGACTCCTACGTTCTCTGTTTCGGCAGTATATCCAACCTTACTATATTTCGATTATTATTTATGCATACGTCATTATTTCTCAGGCTCCTTTGGGACCTCTTAACCCTAACTTTTATCCCACCACCCAACCCCAATTCTCAAGACCAATGTTGTACCTGGAGAAAATAGCTCCAGCCTGCGGCAACAGCTGGGTAGTTTCATATAAAAGCAATCCTATCAATTACCTCCGATTGTTAATGCCATGTACAATACAGAACAAAAAATGCAAGATATTGTACAAGCGCCACAGTTAACACCTGAAGAAAAGAGCATACTTTACTCCAATCAGCTAGGACGTTTTCTGACTTTTCAAAACCAACTGCAAAATCAGTATCAACCTCTGACTAATCTTCAAACTCAGCCTCCAAAAACTTCACCAAATTTGACACCAGAGATAAAGCATGAAACTGACGATCTTCCGTGGAGTTTCCCTGCTACACCTAAAACCTATTTTGCAACACCGCCTCCTACCGTTGAACAACCAACGCTTAAACATAATTTCTTTCATAACTGGGAAAGCTCTTCGGATTGGAAAGAAGGCGACTTGCCAAAGATGACCCCGGATGATACAGAACAGTATGAACATCATCTATTGATGACTAGATCAAAATATTTACCCATGACAAAAGAAGATGTGTCCCAATTATCATCCGAAGACAAGAAAGACTATCATGCTACTTTTAAAATAAAAACGCCTAAATATAATCTAAGAAGCAAACCTTACTAAAACTTTTGATATGTAAATGTTTGAACGAAAACCGAAATAAATATTTTAAGCTAAATGCTTGTGTGTGTGTGTGTGTGTGTGTGTGTGTGTGTGTGTGTGTGTTTATTTGCTCCTCCTCTTTCTCCTCCTCCTCCTCCTCCTCCTCCTCTTCTTTCTCCTCTTTCTCCTCCTCCTCCTCTTTCTCCTCCTCCTCTTTCTCCCCCTCCTCCTCCCCCTCTTTCTCCTCCTCCTCTTTCTCCTCCTCCTCTTTCTCCTCCTCTCTCCTCCTCCTCTTTCTCCTCCTCCTCTTTCTCCTCCTCCTCTTTCTCCTCCTTCTCCTCTTTCTCCTCCTCCTCCTCCTCCTCTTTCTCCTCTTTCTCCTCCTCCTCTTTCTCCTCCTCCTCCTCCTCTTTCTCCTCCCCCTCCTCTTTCACCTCCTCCTCTTTCTCCTCCTCCTCTTTCTCTTCCTCCTCTTTCTCCTCCACCTCCTCTTTCTCCTCCTCTTTCTCCTCCATCTCTTACTCCTCCTCCTCTTTCTCTTCCTCCTCCTCTTTCTCCCCCTCCTCCTCCTCTTTCTCCTCCTCCTCTTTCTCCTCCTCCTCCTCCTCTTTCTCCTCCTCCTCCTCTTTCTCCTCCTCCTCTTTCTCCTGCTCCTCCTCTTTCTCTTCCTTCTCTTTCTCCTCCTCCCCCTCTTTCTCCTCTTTCTCCTCCTCTTTCTCCTCCTCCTCTTTCTCTTTCTCTTCCTCCTTTTCTTTCTCCTCCTCCTCCTCTTTCTCCTCCTTCTCTTTCTCCTCCTCTTTCTCCTCCTCTTTCTCCTCCTCCTCCTCTTAAAATGTGTGTTTGGGCACCGTCTTCCTCACTTAGACACTGATTGTCAAATAGAGATGTTGATCAAAAAGCACAAACCGTGTCTTGAACTTTTATGTACAAGTGAACCTATTCAACAGCGAGCTCTGTTGGAGACTGCAAGCCCCGAGCAAATTAGATGCATTTGTGATTGTATGTTGAACTTTTGGTCAATGCAATATCAATTATCACCTGCTTTGCTTGAAGAAGTTAGGCCTTATAGCGACGACATATCAACTTTGGCTGGTCTCCGAAGTAATTTTATGAGAAAAAAGGAGATACTGGTTTGGGGATTGGATATAAGTTAGGCTTACTACGTCCCAAAGGAGCCTGAGAAATAATGACGTATGTATAAATAATGAGATTAGGGTTAGGAGGTCCCACAAGAGCCTGAGAATGAATAAATAATAAGTTGAATATTTAATGAGGCGGCATCCCTTTGGCAGCTATAGTGGGGTGGGTGGGTGGGTGGGGGGGGGGGGGGTGGGGTATCACTACTTCTAAAATTAACCAATCAGCAAACAAGAAAATCAAAGATGGTGCCATTCAATTGAGGACACTTCATGTAATACAAAAGTATCGTGGACCCGCAGTCCAGTTATATAGAGGTCAGTGCTGTCAACTTCTGATACAGACGTTGGTAGACGTTCGTCAGCTCTAAAGCCCCGGTCAAACGAGGATTAGAGTTGATGAGAGTTGGCAAGCGGGAGTTTGTCTGAGAGTTTTCTCAACTCTCATGCCCCGGTCAAACGAGGGTGAGAGTTGATGAGAGTTGATGAGAGTTGACCATGAGAGTTGACTGTTGACAAGAGTTGTAGGATTTACCGCGCATAGCAGGGAGACTAGGAACGAATTTCGAGGTAAACAAAGTACTAAACTCTCATCAACTCTCATATGCCAACTCTCATGACCGGTCAAACGAGCAAAAACTCTCATCAACTCTCATTAAAATTTGAACCAGCTCAAAGTTGATGAGAGTTGATAAGAGTGCATGAGAGTCGATGAGAGTTGGTGGTCAAACGCGACCGAGAGTTGCAACTCTCATCGACTCTCATCAACTCTCATCCTCGTTTGACCGGGGCTTAATACTCACAACATTTTTCTGAGCTCCAGACAGGGATCGAACCTACAACTTTTTAATCACTGCTACTGATGTTGATGTAATAGGTCAAACAGGAGTTTGAGTGTTTCATCAGGGGATCCAAACACGAGAAAACAAATGAAAATCGATGGTGCAGCCCCGAGGTTTTTATTGTTTTCGAGTGTTTGGACACGATAAACGAGTGTTTGATCTTGCTTCTCAAACGAGTATTCGCATCCCGATTTGCGGTGTTTTCTTCATTGATTTAAGAAATGTGGTACGTGGCCGGACATTTTGTTGAAAGACACTTTGCCGAAAGACATTTTGCCGAATGGACATTTTGCCGACGGACATTTTGCCGAATGGACAATTTTACGAACAGACTTTTTGCCGAAAAGACATTTTGCCGAAGGGACAATTTGCCGAAAAGACATTTTGCCGAATGTTATTTCCACAAACTAAGACACGAAAACGAAGTTTCATATGTTTTTGAGTTTTTGACATTTTGCGGAAGAGACAAGTTAACAAACAGACTGTTTACCGAAAATTCGCTAGGAATAACATGAATGTTAAGAAAAAGGTTTATTATGATATAATGCAGTAGAAATACAAAAATATTTTACGAACGTTTTTACACACATATTTTACAAAAAACATGTTTACAACCGTTCTACAGATTGTGAGCAATAGCCCGTAAGTAAGTTATCATGTTCTTGTAAGTGTCAATGTCACTAACAATGTCTTTAAGTCTCTGATTCACCAACTGGTACTTCTTTCTTTTTTTTTGTGGCGGCAGAGGAATGCGGGCAAGCACTTGCTTCAGGAGACATTCGTTGCTGGCTTGTTCCTTGACCAACGAGTTGATTTCTTTTCAGACCTGAGAAATGAGTCATCGTCTCAAACAATTTGGAAAACAATGTGGATGAATTTATTTTGACGAAATAACATTCGGCAAAATGTCTTTTCAGCAAATTGTCCCTCGGCAAAATGTCTTTTCGGCAAAAAGTCCGTTCGTTAAATTGTCCATTCGGCAAAATGTCCGTTCGGCAAAATGTCTTTCGCCAAAATGTCTTTCGGCAAAGTGTCTTTCGGCAAAGTGTCTTTCGGCAAAATGTCCAGGTACCAGAAATGTGATCCAGTTCACTAGGAAGTTTCCTACAGGTTTTCATTGGGTATCAAAACTAATGCATGTGATATGGTATACGTTCATGGATTGGCTACGATAATTCATGAATTATTAATGCCTTTTTAGAAGTAATATATCAACAACGAGTTTGAGTGTTTCATCAGGGAATCCAAACTCGAGAAAACATGATGAAAGTACGAGGCCGAAGACCGAGTGCATATGGTTTTATTGTTTTCGAGTGTTTGGATCCCCCTGATGAAACACGATAAAAGAGTGTTATGGCATCTCAAACAAGCGATTTCAATTGGAAAATATTATTAAAATAAATCCCTAATGAGATTTTATTCATGAGTGTGTGTAAAATTTATTCACACAGCAATTGTTTATTTTGCATATATTAGATGAACACCAGTTTTCATCTAATATCTTGGGTGGCATACGATTTTAGCGTGTTTTACTGGAGTATCCAACTTCAATCAGGTGATTGAATGAACTACTGTAATTAGCTGATTATCTCATGAATTATTAATGAGTTTAAGATGTATAACCCCCTGTTCAGGCTGGTGCTTGGGCACCGTGCCCAGGTACGGGCACTAATGTGACAGCATATCCTCCTACCTAGAATTACCAATAATCAGTAAGTGTGAAATGCCTAGAATTACCATTAATATAATTTCATTTCATATATTTCATTTCCGCCCAGCGCGGTGACTACTGCATCACAAGAAATTGTTCTTCAAAAGTAGTTTTGGAAAAGAGACTTATTGTAAATACTTACACTTAGTACTTATTCAACACTGTACTGACTTTAGTCGTTTCAGTCTCCCCCTCGGAGTTGTCATTTTGAAGTATGAGATTTTAGAATTTGATTTTTTTTTCAAAATGGGGTCTGTACTTTTTGAGACAAACAAAAGAGCATAATACTGAAAATATTTATCACTGAGATGTTGTACATATCAAATATCGTAAAAACAAAACTTTATAAAGTAAGGAAGTATATTTTCTATAATTCTTTGTATTTTTTGTATGTTTTGGCTAGGTTTTGGTCGTAGCGATGTTTTCGAAAACTTCGTCAGGAGTGAAGAACATATTGAACATGAATTAGGTGCAAAAAATCCGTAACACAGGATCCAAAACACCAGAATAAAAGTCTTAGCATATATTTGAATGTATGCACAAGTTCAATTCCAAAGCAGGATGTTGTTCACTCTTTTTGAAATTGTTTACTGACAAAGACTGTGGCTTGCTAACATCGTCTGTGAATAAACAGAATCACCACTGCTAAATTGAACGCAGTTGTTTAAAAGTTTTTGTTTCAACGTTATTGGTTTTTTATCAACCTCTGAAATTATACTAAAACAATTAGTCACCTCAGTCTCGGTGACTATCAGTGTATTTACCTCGCTGCTTCGCGGCTCAGTAAATATTCACCGATAGTCATCTCGACTTCGGTGACTAATTGTTAAATAATCGTTAATTTTAAAAACTAATTCTCAACGCCCACACCCCAACCATAACCCTAACCTCTAAACCTTACCATAAACCTAACCACAACCCCCAGGCAACCCTAACCCACAACCCCCCGGTGGCCCTAAACCTAACCACAACCCTCCGGAAAAAAAGTCCCGCCTCTCAGACCCCGACCACAACACCCGTTTCACACTTACTGATTATTGGTAATTCTAGGTAGGAGGACATGTTGAATATGAAGTGCCGGATTGCCCAAAGTGGTGCCCACGCCTTTTACTCAATATTCCTTGTAATCCGAAGCCACAAAATAGCTACAAAAGTCATGAAAATCTTTCTGTGTGAACGCTTATCAGAGCCAGGGCGCCGTGAATGTGAACAAGTGGCCCTTGCCCGAGCACCGTACCCGGGCACGTAGTCTGAACAGGCCCAATTCTTAATCTATTAAAACTGGTCATTAGAAGACTGCAGGCTTGATCGCTGTCTGGGGCTCAGAGTATTCTGCCAAACGTCTATTACAGTCACACCAAGCTCGCAATGATAGGAAATGACGTCAACCCTGAGACACGCAAGTTGTTAAGGCCTGGCCAAAGGCTTTCAACATCATTCAACATTGTTGAACGATGTTGAATAATGTTGAAAGCACGGTTGCCAATTGAATTCGAGATCGTTCAACATTCATGAATGACAATTAATTGAACGTGGGCTACCACAAAAGCTGGAATCGACAATATCCCACATGGCGCATGTCTATTTTCAACAAAGTTGAATTGAAATGTGGCCAAATGCGTTCAACACCTTTCAATATTTTGAGAACAATAGAAATGTTGAACGCGTGTTATAACATAGCTTTGATATAGCAACGTTTTTGATTGGCTGTCGTGCGTGCTCCATAACTCGATGGAGCACGGCAAAAAAGGGTGGGAAAAATTTTCAAAACAAAACTGAGTTTTAAATTGACTTTTTATGGCCTTTTATATTATAAAAATACCAAGTCATACCAAGTATTGAGTAAAAAAGAACAACGACCCAGAAGACATAAACTTGGTCTGGGTAACCGAGTTTAAACTATCCTTTTGGTTGGATTTTAGTGAACAAAAAAGACTTGGCTACGAAAGTAGAAAAACACAACAACCAAAACGATTCGCCGGCTTGTGGAAGGATTTAATGCTATGTTATAAAAGAAATGGCTCATGGTTTAGTGTGCTCCATCGAGTTATGGATGCACTTGGCTACGCCTCGACCAACTCTTACGATGTTTTCGTGCTCTCCCAATTGCATCCATTTAATTGCTCTTCTTCTTGGCTACTCAACGAAAATTTGAACATGTTCAAATTTCGTTCAACATCATTCAACACCATTCAGCAACGTTCAACGTCATTCAACAGGGGTGGCCAAACGCTTTCAACATGTGAAATTCAACAATGTTGAACGATACCCTGCCACAGCGGGGTATAACCCGCTGTGGCGGGCAATTCTACGATAAATTAACTGGTCACATGGTACAAATCAAGCTCTCTGACTGGACAATTTACAGTTGAGATATAATATTTGCTATTATTCATGCTTCCAGTGAGTTGTTAACCGTGTGACTGAGTGAGGCCGTGATTTCGCTTTTGGAGTTGGACAAAAAGTTGAACATGCAGCTTTGCCTTTTGATCAAAGTGTTCTTGCTAGATTTTGAAAGTGACTGACTGACTTTGTAGTTTAAAGGCCTGTTTAAACGGATCCAACATCCAACATCATCCAACAATGTTGAATGCAACATGTTGGATTCGTTTGAACACCATGTTGGATAATGTTGCATGATGTTGGACATTGTTGGATCAAGTTTGATTCCGTTCAAACTTTTCATCCAACATCGTCCAACATTTGACGGAAAACGAGTTCATCGACATGGAGATTTGTATCATTTGACGAGGTAAAACATTCAAGATGGCGGAATGCAGGAGTGACGAGAGTTTGTTCGAGAGTTTGACGCAGGATCGTGAGGAACCCCTCGCTAAAACGCCTCTGAATAATAAGAATAAAAATGTCGAGAATTCCGAGGAAGATGAGATAGCAAAAAAATGAAGACTGGTCTATCAAAAGCAATTAAGTCAAGGAAGTGGACTGAAGCGAAAATAGACGAGCTTCTTGAAATGCTTGAGGAGCGGGTTTGCTTATGGGATGTGTATTGCTAATTATTAATTAATAGCACTTGTGTTGGATGTTGTTGCATCCGTTTGAACATGTTGGCCAACATTGTCCAACAATGGTCCAACATTGTTGGACCAACAATGTTGGACAATGTTGGATCCGTTTAAACAGGCCTTAACAGTGATCAGATGTGGCTGACAACTGTCTTGATCGTAAATATGTTCACCAGTGTGAAGCATGCAACACATTGAGCCTTCGATTCAGGCCCCGCGTACTTACCAGTAGCCCAAGTGAACGCCTGACCCAGGCGTCTTGTTTAAATATGAATAAGCGAAAAACAAAAGGTTTGTGCACGGGGAGGACCGTCTCAACATGAAATCACAACTCTTATTTTTCACATGCCTCGGTTCCCTTTGTTCTTTTAGGGGAATATATTCAATAGCCCCTGGCAAAACAATAGATTAATATTCCCCTCTAATATTCCCCTCTACCATTCCTCGCGATAATATTTTCCTGTAATCTTCCCATCTAATATCCCCCGCACCACTCCTTATCTTATGAAATCCTGTCAACCTCGCCATGTGAAAAATAAGTACATTATTTTGAGGGCCCTCGGGGATATGTGTTTATTCACGTCGGGCGAATAAATCACATATCGCCTCGTGGCCTCAAAATAACCTATTTGAAGTTTGCCGAGTTTCCAGACTATATCTCAACTGACTATGGTGAAACTTTAATTGACGATAATATTAAGCAATTCCTATCAGAAAATCCCAAGATATGCACTAGTCCCTTTTAACTTTTTACATTTTCCTGTTCTACCTTTTCTTGTACTCGCTTTCAATTTTGAACGGCAGTTACCGCAGTCAGACTTCAACTCGCTTGCATCACATCTGTTAAAGAAATGTACAAAAACTTGTAGAAATACAATACAAAATTAGTACTCTTAAAAAGTTATAAGGGGCGTTTGGTGGAGTGACGAATTTAAAGTGCCCATGAAACGAAAATTAAGTCCGTCTTATTTGAAAGAACACAAAATAACAAAGTAACGTCTTAACGTCATATTATACTATTTTTGTAAATATTGTGATTTAATAAAATGTTAAATATTAAATGTTACAGTTTTTTGTTTCCTTACGATCGTTGTTGAGATATTTCAGTTTGATATGCAAATTAAACATCTTGACGTCACATGTGTATAATGACTTTTAGGGGTCGTTTGGCCCGCTTCGTATATTTACTATATCTTGTTTCCAAATTTCGATTACGTGGCAACCGAGGTGTCCTCTACGCACGCTCTGATTGGTTGGGCTCCATGCATTTATAAGAGAACATAAATCATGAATGGCGTAGAATGGCGTCAGCTGGCTGGAAAAGCCCGCCAAATTCCTGAACGACCTCACTTTTAGTTTGATTTTTCCTCTTCTTATTTTATAAAACAAATAAAACATACCGCTCCTGTGCATATGTACGTTTGACGTCATTTGAACATGAAAGAAGTGTAAAGGGACTCGGCTATCGTCTCGTGCCTCTACTCAACTTCTTTCGTGTTCAAATGACGTCAAACATGCACGGAACTTTAATTTTATTTGTTAATTATATATATATATATATATATATATATATATATATATATATATATATATATATATATATATATATATATATATATAATACTGCCGAAACAGAGAACGTGAGTCGTCTAACGTTTCGAGCGAAGGCCCTTCGTTTCTTTCTGACGAAGGGCCTTCGCTCGAAACGTTAGACCACTCACGTTCTCTGTTTCGGCAGTATTTATACTATACCATATTTCGATTGTTGTTTCAACGCTGCCTACGCAGCACACTATACTTTTTTATTATATATATATATATATATATATATATATATATATATATATATATATAATTTTGTTCACGGAATGTCGGAAAGTGCTCAATACCATAAAGGTAGAGCGAATATAGTATAGTTTAAGTGGGCTTGCCTCAAAATGTTGAGTATCGCAACTGTCAGTTTCGCGGGGTGATCTTCAGGCCTGAAGATCGCCACGCGTGAAACTGACCGTTGCGACACTCAACATTTTGAGGCAAGCCCACTTAAACTATACTATATATATGAGAGTGAGGCCGAGGTTGGTGTAGGCATTGAACTCTAAATAAATTGAACGCTAGCTCGCTTGCACGTTTTGAAGCCAACATGGGGGCCGCCATGCACGTCAACCCCAGTCCCTTTTACTGTATAACCGAGAGAAAATGAAGCTGAATTTGGTGAATTGGGTTGCAAAAACAGCTTGAAATCAAAGAAAAACTAAACTTGTTAACCACTTTTAGGCTAAAATTCCAATATACCGTAGAGTAGGTGAACACTGACATGACGAGTGAAAACAAGGCAAACAGTATAAATATAAGCTCTCAAATGAAAGTCAACAGTACGCAACCAAAATTGCTATGGTTTCGACAAATATAAAGAAAATACATATATGAAACCTAGGTTTAAAATGAAGAGGTCGTTTATAAAAACAGTTGGGTTTTAAATTTCTCAATTTTCAGTAGGAAAAACCCAACAAAATGCACTTTACCGTATTACAGCTCTGGAATTTAATACTCTTCGTATCGAAAAATGTCAGATTTAGCATTTTCACAACTGAAACTTGAGTTAAAGCTATAATTTAGCATTATCTCGTTACTAATCCATTTTCGTGTGTAGAAATTGTTCAGGTACAAGGCCGATAAGCCCAATGCATACTAGCTTCTTCGTTATCATCTATAAAAAAACTTTAGGTCTAAAAAACGATTGTCTTTTGCAGCGAGTTTTCAGTTTTTCATTGTGCCCTTCATAGGTTCTGTTGACGTCAGACGTGCGATCCCCAGCGGCCGAAAGTTTCACTTCACCCAATCATAGGGCCTGTCTTATGGAGTTAGCGTTCCAGTTTATTTCGAGTTCAATGGGTGTAGGTGTCCGTTAGCGCTAATGCAACGCTCACTACCCTTGTGGCAGTTTGAGCACTCCAGCGAAGAAATGCCAGTCCAACATCTAACTACTTCAACATGCAATCATCAGACTGTGTCATCCTCTGAGTCTGAGTAGGTCAATGGGTTTGTTTTTTACACTCTCGTAATGACAACAAGGCTGGTTGCTTATATTCAGTCCAAAGTTTGTATAATATAAAGTAATGAGCTCAATCAAGTATTTGTGCATTTTCTCCTACACGGAGATTCTCGTTTTATGAAATTCTCATCCAATTCTCAACAAAATTCAATTATTTTAATGCCAAAATGCCAAAGCGTACATAGCCGGGTAACGTGTGCTTTGTATTTATTATTTTTGTGCTTCGCATTTATTAGCAACATTCGAGCTAATCATACACCTCCACTTTTAAAGACATTTTATGGAAATATTTGCACTTAAGGTGCTGTTACACCATAGATAATGGAAGGGGAACTGGATAGGAAACTTACGAAACCGGAAACGATGTTTGCACAACTTGCTATGGTAATTCAGCATATCCTCTCATTTCGAAATGATGATTATCGTCATTTGTGAGATGTCGTTGAATTAACAATAATCATCATTTTAAAAAAAGAATTCCCTACCCCCAAACCCCCAACTCAACCCCCACCTCTAAACCTGACCCTAACCCTAACCACAACCCCCCTGACAACCCTAACCCTAACCACAACCCCCCGTTGGACCTAACCCTAACCACAACCCTCCGGAAAAAAGTCCCGCCTCTCACACCCCGACCACAACACGCCTAATGTTCTTTTGTTATATGCAATTTAGTTTAACATCCCGCATGTGGGACAGAATCTCACTTGAGTATCATGATAATCATCATATTCGACTGTGAAGAAATGATGATTATCATGATACTCAAGTGAGAGGACATGTTGGGTAATTATACGCTTATAAGCGGGCAATGCACCTAACGGGTCCCACATGGCTAAAATCAGACACTGCTGAACTTAAGTGATATTACACTTTTGTCTAATTTCAGCAATAGATGCATTAGCTGCTTATAAGTGTGTAATTACCATAGCAAGTTGTGCAAACAACGTTTCCGGTTCTTTAACCTCGTTTGAAGTTTCCTATCCAGTTCCCCTTCCATTATCTATGGCTACACGATGCGATTTTTCTTGCAACTTGCAACAAATCGCTGAAAGTTGCAAAAAAATCGCACTGTGTAACACCCCGTAGCAACTTGCGATTTTGTTATTTTTGCCGTGTTGCAAGTTGCAAGAAAAGTTGTGGGTTGTACTTTTTGCTGCAACTGACAACACAGTTCGCAAGTTGCTGAACGTGTAACACCCTTCCTGCAACTTGCAACACAATTCTTTTCAAGGCTAGCCAATCAGGTGTAAGAATTTCGGGATACCGCGCGCACGCTCCTGGAACAAAAAAAACATGGCGGATCAACGTTCATGAGGATGACATATCCGAGGGAAATGTGTTTGCGTGTACACGCAACACCCCTCCAGGCAACTTGCGATTTTTTTGAATGGGTAAATTTGTTGCAAGTTGCAAGAAAAATCGCATCGTGTAACAGTAGCTTTAGGAGTAGAAAATGTCCTACACTTGTCCATTCTGACTCTGTCGAGTGCATTTGTCGTTGCATGCTGTGAAAGTTTCGTAATATATAGGTTCCCGCACAAGGAGCAATCATGCATGCACGATTGTCATCGCAAGCTAACCGGGTTAGCTCGTGTCACGAAATATTTTTCATTGACCGCAAGAGGAAATTTGAATCAACGTTATAGGATTTCCTATTTTCCTTCCATCTAAACTAAACCAATTCTATTTTATTTTACTTTTCTTTTTCTTTTATTGACTTCGCTATAGATTGACTAAATAGGAACAGTATACAACGAGAACGATACGAGCTTACAAATTAAACCAAAACAAAAAAACTCAACAAACCTATACGGTGGGTTGATAAAGGCCAATTACTGCGGGACCAAAGATATAAAAAGTTAAGGATACTAATAGAAAATAGAATGCTAAAAACAGTAGGTAATTCTGCGTGTTAAACTGCGAACATTATTACAGCTTGGACATATATAGATTTAAATGAACGCGGATCATCAAGGTTATATATAGGTATTGGCAAGAGCTATTAAATAATAGTTGAACATATAATAGATTTAAATGCCGCTGGTTCTAATGTTATTTTTTCAAATTTAGTTTATGCTAGTTTTAAAACCATAGACTAAAAGCGGCAAAATTACTGCACTTGTAATGCTATATTGTTATATATCCTTACAAACAAACTTTTGGTCTTCCAATTTGTTTTTGAATACCATATTTAACTCTTTTAAGCATTTTAAAAACTTAGAAGTCCTGAGTTCGAGCGAATCGTCAATTTGAATTACAACAATTACAACTATATGGAAACCATGCAGGCTTCAAAAGACTCGTTATTATGTATGCATGCATGTGGGACATGCAGGCTTAGTACAAATTTGACTTTATACTTACATTTGTGCAATGAAATGCACCAAAAGGAACGCCCATATGAGAAATCTCGTCATCTTCGAGGTTTGCTGCTGCACGAACGATCTTCACAAGTTTTGCGCGAATAGTGCCAAACAATGAAAGGTGTTGTCGTATATATATATAATGAAATATTTGAGTGCCCTTGAGGCTTGAGCTTGTCATTGTTTAATTTATTATTGAGTCGGTTTTCTTTGTTCTTCCGAGGGCTTTATATCCCCTTGAATAATAATTAGATACGAAATGAAGAAAAAAACAAGGAAAATTTTTGTCCAAGGTGGAAAAAATAGACAAAAGGTTTGTTGGAACACCTTCTCAATAATAAATTAAGTCAGATAAATCCCTCGAACGTCGGGATGTACATCCCTCGTTCTCGGGATTTATCTATTACTAAGGGTACAAGTACCCTGCCCTTTACCTTGGCAATTACATAATTATCCAAAGGTATAATATTTATAGATTCACAAGAAAATTATATTTGGTAAGAAGAAAGCTCTGATCTATACTTTCATCATTTTATACCAATAGTCAAGTTAGTCAAGTCATATTACACGAATTCACAAGTTACAGAAACTGGCTCTGAGAATTATTTATTAGGGCCCGCTTATGTGATCCCAGTATACTGGGATGTCCCAGTGTACCGGCATCTCGGCTTGTAGATAATTTACTGTTGTTTTCCAAGTTACGTTTATATGGAGACAGGGACGTCCCTTGGTTGAAGCAACCAGGGATCCCGGTCAGGCTGGGCAAATGTTTGTCGATAGAACGGTAAGACCTACGACGGCAACATCATTTAAATAATTATTGAGTCGGTTTTCTTTGTTCTTGCGAGGGTTGTATATAGCATACAACCCTATGAATACTAATTAGAAAATAAATGAAGAAAAAAACTAGGAAAATCTTTGTCCAAGGTAGAAAAAATAGACAAAACTTTGTTGGAAAACCTCCTCAATAATCATTTAAGTAATAGATAAATCCCGAGAAGGAGGGATTTATGCTATATAAAGACCCGAGGACGCGAAGCGTCCGAGGGCTTTATATCGCATAAATCCCGACGTTCGAGGGATTTATCTGACTTAATTTATTATCGAGGAGGTTTTCCAACAAAGTTTGTTGTTTTTTTCTACCTTGGACAAAGATTTTCCTAGTTTTTTCCTTCATTTCTTATCTAATTAGTATTCAAGGGCTTTATGCGATATAAAGACCTCGAAAGAACAAAGAAAACCGACTCGATAATAAATTAAGTCGGATAAAACCCTCGAACGTCGGGATTTATGCTATATAAAGCCCTCAGACGCTTCGCGTCCTCGGGTCTTTATATAGCATAAATCCCTCGTTCTCGGGCTTTATCCTATACATATAAACACGGGGTGAAATTCATCCCGGGCAACCGGGACATCCGGGTACACCGGGATCATATAAACAGGCTCTTAGAGCATTTTCACGTCTTCAGGACGACGCCAACGGCCAAAAGATGAGAACTGTTGCTTAAGATTGATTTCAATACTGACACTACAATAATTTTAGCAGTGCTGGGGCGTTTTGGAAATCATTAAACTAGCTTCAAATATCAAATATAATAGTCAGTTAACCGTGACTTCTCTAAATTGTAAAACTTATCTTGCTTTTTAGCCGCCATCTGATCTTAAGGTCCCTATTAGGCTATGTGCACACTGTAACGTTTCAATTGTTTACTGTTCTCAAGGGAATCGAGAATAATCAGCTCATTACTTAAAACAATACGAAAACGCTCGGAAACGTTACCGTGTGCACATGGTCTAAATCAGTCTTTGCACTGATCGAGAATGATAACCGTTAGAGTACCAGGGGTTTTCCTATATTGACGAGTATAATCGCCTGGCGTTAGTAAAATACTAGAGTGCGTTCTTTTTAAATAGGAATTTACAAAGTTCTTGCTTGCAAACCGGGTATATTAATAACAGATTTTGCACTGACTGAGAAACTAAATGAGAATTTACAAAATGCAAAGTGAAAGGTGGTAAACTGCCAAAAATATTCGAGGGGTTAATAATATTCGTGTCTTTATTGTCAAATTAAAAGTTAGAAGTGTTTTGTTTTGAATCCGACTGGGTAATGACTGAATTTTGTTCTGTTTCAGTGAACTCTCTTCCTGTGATTTTGCACTAATGACGACGAAAATCAGACACTCTCGCGGGTAATGTTTAATTATTTTTTTATTGCTCAACTGAGCGTTTACTTGTTAGTGTTCATTTCCTGCTTATTTTGAATCCGACTGGGTAATAACTGAATTTTGTTCTGTTTCAGTGAACTCTCTTCCTGTGATTTTGCACTAATGACGACGAAAATCAGACACTCTCGCGGGTAATGTTTAATTATTTTTTATTGCTCAACTGAGCGTTTACTTGTTAGTGTTCATTTCCTGTTTATATCGGTTAGGGTTCTCATTTGTCGTAAGAATTGTAAGAATCGTAAGAATTGGGGATTTTCCTCTCCCCGATCGTTTGGGATTGTGGAAGCATCGCAAGAATCGGAATCATTTCTATTTACAATGCTCAGGACAAAGCGCGAATACAAAATACCACTAATTGTTGTACATAACATGATTTAATGAGCATGCATGTAGGCCCTAGGGAGATGGGATGGCTAGAAATACTGAATGTGATTCTCGCTGCATTCACCACTTCAAATTTGATCAAGCGCCCAGGGAGATGGGGAAACGGTGGTATCCACAAATTTTCCAACGAATTTCTTCTACCATTATGGCCGAAGCGCCTCAGATGCCGCAACAAGCTGTTGCCCAAAATAATGAACCGGTGGTTGCTGAACATAACCACATAACCCTGTGCCCAACTCCACACTTCTTTAACATTGTATTTTAAATAGCTACTGTGCATGCTCTTTAACATTAGGACATTTCGAGGCGGTAAAACCGCATCAGGCAAGCAAGTTGGTCACCAAGTCTTTATCGTCTTGTTCTCTGGTTTACATATCTCCGTAGACTTGTCAATTTGTTTGTCACGGCTTTCACAGAGTGTATTGGCGTCTTGGGTGTGACCACAATCACTGGGGTTCGTGTAGTTCAAATTTCTATTAACTACCATGTCAGCTCCCACCCTAGTCTGCGATATGGCCTTAATGGTTTAACAGGATATCTGTTCGTGAGTCTAGAATTTTCTCGTAGTGAAATGATTTTGTGGGCAAGGCACCGCTCAATGATCACTTACGTGGGTTGATTATCTAAATATGTGTTGAGCTCAGACTTTTTTATAAGTTTGTGATATCAGATTTACTCGTAGTGAAGTGATTGTTGTCGGCATGGGTCCGCCTCAGGGTTGCCAGGTCCTCTGGGCCAAAATAAGCCAAACGCATGTTCAAAATAAGCCCAAAAAAGCCAAACTCTAAAATTAAGGCGGGGGACTGGGCCCGAGTGCTAATTGCAGTAATAATTATGCAAGTATGCCATAAATAATCGGTTTATCACTTTATCTGACATAAAAACTAAAAATTTGCTTATTTTTTTAAATTATTTGTTTTGGTATACACTCACATTTCACATTTCAAAACATTTCATATAAGTCTGTCATGCAAGTATTCAGTTTAAAACTCGGTTAAAAAGAGAAGTTCGTCTTGGTCAACTGAGTCAACTTTTTAAACGGATCAAAATTCTTGAATTATGATTGGTTGAAACTTGAAAAATTATGCGGTCGGACCTCTGCGAAGACAGTGGCATGAGTCATGATGTTCTAAATTAAGAATTCGTCTCTGATTGGTTGATAGTTATCCCATGGTTATCCAACTCGCGGATCGGGTAATCCCTACTGCTCTATACCGAGATTTAACAATTAGTCTTTCTAAACAACAAAGCGGCAAATTTTAACCGATGAAAAACTGAAATATGGTGAAAAGACCGACGACTTTCTATTTTTTAGAAAAAAAAGCCAAAAATAAGCCAAAAAATAGTTATAAGCCAAATGAAATTTTTCCAAGCCAAACCTTGTAAAAACAAGCCAAATTAGAGAAATATGGCTTAAAAAAAGCCAATCTGGCAACCCTGGTCCGCCTAATGATCACTTACGAGGGTTGTTTATGTGGATATGTGTGAGCTCAGAATTATTATATCTGTTTATGCGTTCAACCTTTACTCGTAGTGAAATGACTTTTGTCGGCAGGGGACCGCTTACTGATCACTTACGAGGGTTGATTATGTGGCTATGTGTGAGCTCAGAATTATTATCTCTGTTTATGAGTTCAAACTTTACTCGTAGTGAAATGATTTTTGTCGGCAAGGGACCGCGTAATGATCACTTACGAGGGTTGATTATGGGGATATGTGTGAGCTCAGAATTATTATATCTGTTTATGATTTCAAACTTTACTCGTAGTGAAATGATTTTTGTCGGCAAGGGACCGCTTAATGATCACTTACGAGGGTTGATTATGGGGATATGTGTGAGCTCAGAATTATTATATCTGTTTATGAGTTCAAACTTTACTCGTAGTGAAATGATTTTTGTCGGCAGGGGACCGCTTAAGATCACTTACGAGGGTTGCTTATGTGGCTATATGTGCATAGGTAGCCCAAACACAGTTTGTGAGTAATAAATACTCCTTTATTTACATTTCCAATGTTATATTTCGTGCTTTTAGACTGTAAAAATGCATACTATAAACATGTGATTGTCCACAACATAAATATTATGTATATCACTCATTTGTAGACTATAGAGCTGTATTTCAAAGGCTGTACTTCAAAATCTTCGTCTAGTATTTATATATTTGCTTGACGTACCCCCTGTGGTGTTCAGCTCTTTAAACCGTCGCCTAAGTATTGACTGTTGTTATATCAGTATTTTTTTACTCTAAATATACACAAAAGTCTAGTATACTGTTCAGATAAACTCCCTAGGTAATGTAGCTTCTAACAGGCACAATAAACAAATTTACTTACGACATGAGCGACCGTTGGTATTCAAGCGCGATTTCAGATCGCTCATGTCGTAAGTAAATTTGTGTATTGTGCCTGTTAGATGCTACATTACCTAGGGAGTTTATCTGAACAGTATACTAGACTTTTGTGTATATTTAGAGTAAAAAAATACTGATATAACAACAGTCAATACTTAGGCGACGGTTTAAAGAGCTGAACACCACAGGGGGTACGTCAAGCAAATATATAAATACTAGACGAAGATTTTGAAGTACAGCCTTTGAAATACAGCTCTATAGTCTACAAATGAGTGATATACATAATATTTATGTTGTGGACAATCACATGTTTATAGTATGCATTTTCACAGTCTAAAAGCACGAAATATAACATTGGAAATGTAAATAAAGGAGTATTTATTACTCACAAACTGTGTTTGGGCTACCTATGATATGTGAGCTCACAATTATTATCTTTGTTTATGAGTTCAAACTTTACTCGTAGTGAAAGGATTTTTGTCGGCAAGGGACCGCTTAATGATCACTTACGAGGGTTGATTTTGTGGATATTGTGCTGAGTTTAGCATTATACAGGGTGTATCAAAAAAAAGGCTACCCTTAGAAAATATAATTAACATTCTTTTCAAATAACCTATTGTATATTGACAGCCCTGGACACCTCTGAAGTCACGGATGCGTAAAAAACAAATGGTCGTATACACCTGGGAAATTACGATAACTTCTAAACGCGTGAAGGAGCATAACTGAAATAAAAATGTTAATTATATTCATATCAGTTCGATTAAAAATGGTTCAACTGACCACAGGGCTGTCAATATACAATAGGTTATTTGAAAAGAATGTTAATTATATTTTCTAAGGGTAGCCTTTTTTTTGATACACCCTGTATTACCATAGATAATGGAGGGGAACTGGATAGGAAACTTCAAACGAGGTTAAAGAACCGGAAACGTTGTTTGCACAACTTGCTATGGTAATTACACACTTATAAGCAGCTAATGCACCTATTGCTGAAATTAGACAAAAGTGTAATATCACTTAAGTTCAGCAGTGTCTGATTTTAGCCATGTGGGACCACCCGTTAGGTGCATTGCCCGCTTATAAGTGTAGAATTACCATTGTTTTATATTAAATTCAGAGTGACATTACCTTTCCCCCCGGGTATTGGCTTCTCCCATATTTGACCCCTATAACTTTGACTGGTTGTTTTAGACTCTGAAAAGAAATATGAGGACTAGTTAAAGGGAGTTAAAGACCAAAGTCGAGTCTTTGACGAAATCGTCTGTAGACACGTTACTTATGAAGATTCGCAATCTGGCATCCCGCCCCACTGCCAAATTCTCGCGCTTTGAAGCAATGGACATCCTTGAAGCCCTCAAGAATTCCGCTCACGACAATAAGCATGAGAAGGCCAATTATTACAGATTGACATATGAAACTCTTCGATCAAATCTACATGCAAGTTCTGATGAGAAGTTCAGGGCTTTCCTGTTACCTTTGTTAGGGGATAAGGATCAGGAAAAGATTTTAGATATTGTGGCCAAGGTTGAGAAAAATGATCGACGACAGACAAGGAATGCAGTAAACGGTGTTAGCTACAGCCGTGAAGCGGCACCACCATATAAATCTATTCGTTGCTTCTATTGCCAAAGATTTGGACATACGAAGGCGACTTGTTTTAAGTTAAAAAGGGTCAAAGAGCGTGACTCGTCCAACCAACCTAGCCAACGTAAATGAATTAGTGTTACCTACTGATCATTGCTGTGTGATCTCGTGTGTTTTGTGTGACGGTTTTCATTATTAAAGGCTATAATAAAGCATTTCATAAAACTTATTTGCTTGTTTTTCTTTTTTCTACTGTATTTTACCGCTCATTCCGTTCCCCTCTCCCCCTACGTATGCGGCTTGCGGGGTGTGGCAACTGCGAAAACAGAGTACCTAAATCAACTCTCCTAGTTATGCTGGGTCACGGTTGTCGCCCTCTGCTGGTCCGTGGGGCTTGCCCGGGTTATGTTTTCTCTGTTCCACAGCTGCGTAGCCTCTACGATCCTTATTGTTGCCCTTGCTACCTTTAGGCTTGGCCCTCGTTAGCTTGGGAGTGGGAGTTCGATCCCGCTTTTGATGTAAGTCTACTAGCTACGAAGCAGCTGCCACCACGACGCCTACGGTGGGTCAACTCGCTGGCGAGCCCCATTGAGACCGGTGGGGGGCCGACGATTGTGTCCCAGGTGATGATGAATAAAATCATTCATGGAGATCTGGTAGGATCACTTCACGATTTAAAATTCAGGGATCCTAATCATTTTCGCGCAGGTGAATTACATCACCATGTGGATGGATGGGAGAAGTTGTTGGATGAGGTTCCAAGTCCTCAACAAATCCAAGTCCTGCAATGGATAATGGAAAAAGTTTCGATTGCCGACTACTTTTGTCCATTTCGTGGTAATTTTAAAGGTCAATTTTACGATACAGCCCTTCCTCCACCGGCCCAGTTTCGCAATAACCCTTCCTGCCGTCCATTTATAGAGTTTATTCGCAACACTTTATTGGAACGAATTCAGACGGGGGCGATCTCCCTGGTGGGTCGGGTGGGTGAGATTTCTTCTCCACATTTGGTCTTACCATTGACGGTTGAACCGAAGAAACCTAGATTATGCCATTACGCGCGTTTTCTCAATTTATGGATGCAAGATGCCCCCTTTAATTTAGATAACCTTACTCATTTGCTTCGGTATGTAGGCAAGGACACTTATCAAACCGTATTGGACGACAAGTCAGGTTATGATCACCTTTTGTTAGCGGAAGAAAGTCGAACGTATTTTGGTATCCAGTGGGGTGGGTGGTTTTTTGTCTATAACACCCTTCCTTTTGGCTGGAAGATTTCTCCTTTTGTCTATCACTCGACTGGTCTCGTGGCCACAAATTTCTTCCGTGCGATTGGCATTCCGTGCTCCTTACACATAGATGATCGTCATAACGGTCAATTACAGGTGGATTTCACTTGTGGTGCATATCTCCCATTACCAACAACAGACGCTCGAAACCTAGCTGCTGCTAACTCAGCCATCTTTCTAGTGGCGTATTACTTAGTGCGTTTAGGCTATTTTTTGGGCCTATCTAAGTCAACCTTGACCCCAGTTAAAGTTGTCCCATATCTGGGCTTCCTCTCCGATTCGTCCGAGCAAGCGTTCCTCCTCATTCCCGCAAAGAAAGAGAAATTTCTTCAGCTGTTGCGTGACATTTTGGCACAATCAACTGTTTCGCTTCGGACGCTTCAAAAGTTGGCTGGGAAATGTGTTTCGTTCTCGCTGGCTGTCCCTGGGGCCCGACTTTTTACTAGGGAAATGAACCATGCTATTGCCAGAGGGTTGCGTACTCATCGTCGTATTAAGATTGATCACAACCTCCGTGAGGAACTTCACCAGTGGTTGTTTTTTGAAACCTGGGACCAACCCCTCCCTCGGAGAGATGAACGCCATGTGAGGATATCTCTCGCCACCGATGCATCGGGGTCGGGTTGGGGAGCTTCTCTACATATTGAGGAGAAAGTTGCCACCTCGGATTATTGGACCGAAGAAGAGCGGTCTTACGATATAGCCGTCAGGGAAGCCTTAGCCCTCAACAAGACATTGCTTTCTTTTTCCCACTCGTTGCGTAATGCCTGGGTCGATGCACAAGTCGATAACATGGGAGTAGTGTCTGCCTGGCCGCATGGAGCAAAGAGCGTAGCTCTGAACAAAGTGATGAAGAGTCTGTTTTTTACCACAGCTAATCTGAATATCGTGCTCCGCCTACACTTTGTCGCTTCGGGTCAAAACCCCGCAGATCCCCCCTCTCGATGGCTCTCCGTTCTTGACAGCCACTTGCACCCCGATATATGGCAGATTGTCCAGAATGAATTTGGTGGTGTCAGTGGCCATTCATGCGACTTGATGGCTTTGGATAGCAACGCGATACGGGATCTGAATGGTACCCCTTTGCCGCATTTTACTCCATTCCCCTCTCCCCATAGCTTTAGCTATAGAGGTGCCGTTCTTTGGAATAGCCTTCCTATTGGGTTGCGACAGGTTAAAACTCTAAGTGAATTTCGCTCTGGCTGCAGCAGTTTTTTATCCTAACCATTTTTATCTAAATTTTTAAGATAGTTTATGTTATTCTGTATATAGTCATGCACGGCACTCGTGGAAAGCAGGTTGTTTCGTTTTTAGATTTTGTAATTTTAATTATTTCATGTCATTTCTGTAAATATGTATAGATGTACGTAATTTTTTATTTATTTATTTATATATATATATATATTTTTTTTTTTTGTAAACCCTGATGAGTCTACCGTGTTTAAATAAAGTTCAATACAATACAATACAATACTTCCTCTGGAGTTAATCTATTCTCCCAGTATCTGGGGGATGACCTTGCATTTCTCACGCGACCTTATGTTTTCCCGCCACTCGTCTTGGTGGGACCGGTGCTCCGTTTTCTTTTGCATACACGAAGGAATTCCACATTGGTGACTCTGGTCACCTATCCCAAGAAATATTGGTGGCCATTATTAATGAAGTACTCCACCAAGTCTTTAAGGTTGGCACGTCAGGGTCAACAGAACGTTCTATTGGTGCCATCAGGGAACGGGCGGGTGCCTCATTCTGGCATCCCTGGAGAAGAAGCTGCCCGTCGATGCGACGATGGCTGTCTGAGTTTTGTCCCTATCTATTGCATGCTCGTTCGTGGCTCAGTAAACCGATTCGACTTGCGCACGTCCGATCACAGTAGTGGCATCGGTAGTTGCAAGAGATTCCCACGGTCCCTTTCTCTCGCGCAGCGTGACGTCGCGAACGTTTTAAGGCATTGTTTGTACGTCTCGTGCGATCAAAGTACATGAGACCGTCGTGTATGGTGTTCCTCCATGCGCATCTCTCAAGTGCCGTATCTTGCCACGTGTTCACGGGTATACTGCACTGCTTGAAGGTGTCTTTGAGAGAGTCTTTCCATCGCAGCATGGGTCGGCCGACGGCTCTCTTTCCATGAATGAGTTCACCGAGGAGCAACTGTTTCGGGATACGATCGTCCGACATGCGAGCCAGATGTCCCGCCCAGCGCATTTGCATTTTCCGGAGTGTGGTTTCAATGTCCAACGTGTCAGCTCGGGTTAAAACGTCGTCGTTTGTCACTCGTTGATGGTATGATATGCGAAGAATCGCTCTGAGATGACGCTGCTGTAGACAGCGTAGGCGAGTGAGATGTCTGCGGTATAGCGTCCACGTTTCCGCACCGTAAAGTAGCGCTGATAGAATGACTGCGTTGTAAACACTTATCTTCGTCCTTGTCGATATGTCATGAGATGACCACAGCCTTTTGTACAGTCTTCCGAAGGATGTACTTGCACACTGAATACGATTGTCAAGTTCTTTGTCAAGCTTACAGTCACTCGTCACTGTACTGCCAAGGTATGTAAAGCTCTCAACAATGGCGAGAGGAGTGCCAGCGACCGTTATTGGAGTGGTGATTGGAGAGTGCACGAGAGCCATTACTTCAGTTTTCTTTGTGTTTATGGTGACACCAAAGGACTCTGTGGCTGCAGCAAATTTGGACATAATCCTTTGCATGCAATTTTCCGAGCTAGCGACAAGTGCGCAGTCATCTGCGTATTGAAACTCGCGTAGCAGAATGGTCGAGCATTTAGAGTGAGATTGTAGGCGCCTGAGATTGAACAGTGAGCCATCTGTTCTGAAGCGAAGGTAGATCCCCTCGATGTCGTCGCCAGAGAAGGCGTGCATGAAAAGTGATGCAGCGAATAGGGAGAAGAGAGTTGGAGCGAGGATACAGCCTTGCTTGACTCCATTCCTGTATGGTATGTCTCGAGTTAGATCACCATCGACTGCTATTCTGACACACATGTCATCATGGAGACATCTGAGAATGTTAATGAACTTTTGAGGGCATCCCATTTTCCCGACGATTACCCACAATGCTTCACGATTGACAAGATCAAAAGCTTTGGTAAAGTCTACGAACGTCATGTATAACTGCTGATTTTGTTCCCTCGACTTTTCCATAAGCTGTCTGAGTGCGAATATCATATCAGTGGTTCCACGCCCTCTTCGAAAACCACACTGCGATTCAGGTAGCACTGATTCTGCGATTGGCTCCCGCATTCGGTTTAACATGATCAGGGCGATGACCTTTCCAGCTACTGCTAGTAGACTTATTCCGCGATAGTTGCTAACGTTATGCCGATCGTTCTTTTTGAAGATCGTGATGATGTTCGCATCACGTAGATCTGGCGGAATCTCTTCTTCTGTCCAGATTTTGACTATTATTTCATGGAGATGTTTCACTACTACTGGGCCGCCATAAACGAAGAGCTCAGGAGGGATCCCATCGGGTCCAGCGCTTTTGTTACACTTGATCTGTCCGATTGCTTTCTGAGCTTCTTCAATTGTCGGGACATCGGCGAGCGAATCTACAACTGGTCGCTGTGGAAGGTTGTTAATGACCGATTCATCATACGTACTTGTCTCGCTTAACAATTGTGTGAAGTGCTCAGTCCATCGCTCTTTGATATCTTCCGGTGATATGAGGAGCTTAGTACCATCTGAGCTGAGTAACGGAACGGAGGTGCTCTTCCGCGGTCCAAATACGGCCTTCAGTGACTGAAAGAGGCCCTTGGTGTTTCCATTGTCGGCAAATTGTTGAGTTTCCTCAGCGCGTTCCTTCCACCAGTTGTCCTTCATCTCACGCAGTTTGTTCTTGATGTTTTGTTTTACTTCCTTTAGCCTGACTCCACTAGCTGAGTTTCTCTCCTGGAGGAGTACTGCAATTTCTTCATCATTGTCATCGAACCAGTCCTTGCTCCGATGTTTCTGGTGGCCTAGGACTGTCTCTGCATTGTTTAGGAGTGCTGTCTTGAGAGCATTCCAGTCTGAATTCTCGTTCTCTTGTAGCTGGTCTGCGATGTGATCTTGGAGTTCTGCTACAATTACATCAGACTTCAACTTGGAGAGGCAGAATTTCTTCGGGACTTTCTGACATTTTGTGTTCCTGTTAGCTGGCTTTCTGATTTTCAGGAGCACTTTCGAGAGCAGTAGACGGTGGTCGGTCCAGCAATCTGCTCCACGCATTACTCTTGTGATGCAGAAGTCGGCTATGTCTCGCGCTTTTGTGATGATGAAATCGATGAGGTGCCAGTGGCCCGAACGCGCGTGCTTCCATGTTGTTTTCAGTTTGTTGGGAAGCTGGAAGTACGAATTAGTGATGGCCAATTTGTTTTCTGCGCAGAATGACAGAAGAAGGTGTCCATTACTGTTTGCGTTGCCCACACCATGAGATCCAAGGACAGATGGCCAGGTGGTAGAATCACGACCAACTCGGGCGTTAAAGTCACCGAGGATGATGCATTTGTCGCCTTCTGGTATTGCTCTGATGATATTTGACAGATCTTCGTAGAAAGCTTCTTTAATTGCATCCGAGTGCTGCATAGTTGGTGCATATACGCTTATGAGGTGGAGAAAGCGAAGCTTGCAGAGAGAGAGACGAAGCGTCATGATGCGGTTCGAGTGGCCGATGGGAAGTTCAGACAACTTGATGCTTGTTTTGATGGCAAAGCCTACACCAGATTCACGCTTTACAGATGGCGGTTTCCCTTGCCAGTAGAAGGAGTAGCCACCGGCCTTCTCAGTAAGAGTCCCAAAGTCAGGGATTCTGGTTTCGCTGAGGGCTGCATAATCGATGTTGTATCTTTGCAATTCGCGAGCTACTAGCGCGGTACTTCTTTCAGGGCGAACATTTCCTGGATTGTCATTGAGTGTTCTCACGTTCCAGGCCGCGAGTTTGAGTTTCTTTCCATGATTTCGACCGCATGAGTTGAGTATCCCTCAGCCGCGGTAAGCTGAGCAGATGACGTGAGAGAGCGTTGTACCCAACCTTTTCTAGGGGCTTCCCCGGATTGAGGGAGGATGCGCATCCCTAAATAGGGCACCCTCGTCGCTTGGAGAAAATACCGAAGGATTTTATCTCTCATTCTTTCCAGCGATTGTTGTAACCAAGCCGCCAGCAATCAGACTATGCACTAGAGGCTTCCAGCGTACCAAGCCTGCCCCCGTCGTGAGTCATCCATATTGATGGACTTTTAAAACAAAGACTGCATACACAGTGAAAAAGACATGATCGTGTACTTCATGCCTGTGAGACTTGGCTTCAAGGCTCCAAAACCAGTGGCACGAAAAGAACGCGACGACTGTGAAGCGATGAGGTTGCAGGGAGAGGCCGTCGACACAGTACTCCGTGAGCGTCCTTGGGAGACGTTTTTCCCGTTACGTCGTTCATCCATAGATGAGTCTGGATGGCCGGCCTGGTGCTCGTACTGAGCGGACCGCCCTTTGATAGATTTTGTTTTTAATTCTACTGGGACACCAGAAGCCCCCCTCACCAGGAAATCTGGTGGGGTTGCCTGTTTAGTCGCCGACGGCTCGACCATTGACAGGTGGTACTGGATTACAATGATTACCAGTAGCAGGCGAGCCTGACCAAGCCTGACCTGACTGAAATCCTGACTGAGAACTATGGGCATTTTCGCTCACCTTTACGCGCTGACACTTTTACTAACAATGTCGTCGTTTACATCAAAAGATAATATACCTTGGGTGTTCTTTTTTATCTGCAGCACCTCCCCGCCATGGCCAAGCTTTTCCTTCCCTCTGTGGGATGTCCCGCCTGTCACCACGCCAATGACATTGACTTTCGCTTTTGTCAACGCTGTGGATATGAGGAAATCCGTTGTTCCTCATTCCTCACCGTCTATGGATCCCAAAGAATTGCATGACATTGACATTGACACTCGGCTTCGCCACCTTACCTTATTCTTACAGGCCACGAGTTACTCGAAGCAAAAAGACTCGCTTAAAAAAGAGCTAGGACATTTTCTGGACACTCTCCCTGGTTCCCCGAATTTATTTATTGCTACTCCTCGAGATATTTGCAGGTTTATTGTCTTTAAAGATCGTCATGGCAAGACACAAGTTCATAAGAACGGATGTTCCTTTTTGGGCAGGAAGGGAGTGCATGAATATGGTTGCCCTTTGAGGCTTTCTCACAAAACCGTTGACTCGTATATCGGCAAACTCAGATCTATTTTCCATACCCTGGGTCGAGATGGAGAATGGGACCAGAGGCTCGGCCTGGGCAATCCCGCAGCAGACCATTCGGTGAGAGATTACCTTCGCATCTTCACAATGGAACAATTACAAGCTCGTGTCCAACCGAAGCAGGCAAGCCCCTTTTTTATTGATAAACTTGATAGACTTGTCTGTTATATTAAAGAGCACATGAAATCCCCTAACATTACCCCATCCCAACGCTTTATCTTGGCACGGGATCAGGCTTATTTCAAAGCAGTATTTTTCAGTGGGGATAGACCGGGTGATATGGGCCAAGTTAAAACTCCGGAGATTCTCAGGTTTCCTCATAATGACGGATTTCTGTTTAACCATATCTGGGGCAAGACGCTTCGCGACGGGAGCTCTAATATTTTTGGCATCAAGCGCAACCCGCAGACTAGTATCTGCCCGGTTTGTGGAATCGAGCAATACATGGCGATCGCTGAGCAAATGAAGGTAAATTTGAAGAATGGATATCTCTTCAGGCTAACCAACCCCCAAGGTGCAATCGTGAATGCACCCTTTACTTCATCGGCTGCCGAAGCTCGACTTAAGACGTATCTCAAGGAAATGGGTGAAGACACTGGAGAAACTCTACACGGTTTTCGTTCGGGGTGTGCGATCACTCTCGCTTTTTCTGGAGTGGAGCTGTCGGAAGTGATGGATCATGTCGGTTGGACTCAGAGACATACGGCCTTGTGTTACAATACCTCCAGTTGGCTAAAGTTCTTAACCCTGCAGGAGCGTCAGCCCGCCTAGCTCAAGGTAGATTTATCAACCGTCTCGCAGGAATGAGACAATGCCAATGAATTGAGACAGTTTGTCTCCGCCTTCCCAAGCCTGCCTTCACCCAAGCGTCCACACGAGCATTAATCTTATTTGTATACTGTAGTGTTTCTAATAAATGAACATCTAAAACAACATCATTTATTGCATTTTGGATGTGTGATCTGGGGATTCACATTTGGGGCTGGGTTTAAGGGTTGACAGTTGGGTAGTTAAGGTTTGGGTATATAGTTTGGGGGTTATGTTTGGGGTTAGTGAGTGTTTTTTGGATAAAGGTTGTATCGTTTGGGGTGTCTTATCGCTATACTTATTAATTAATTAAGGTAAACAAGTGCTGAGCGTCGAGATCAATGCTCCCATACTTAAACAATGAGTGCAAGTGAGGGTATTGTGGAATAGGATACTATTTACAATGCTCAGAACAAAGCGCGAATACAAAATACCACTAATTGTTGTACATAACATGATTTAATGGAGCATGTAGGCCCTAGGGAGACGGGATGGCTATAAATAATGTGATTCTTGCTGCACTCACCACTTCAAATTTGATCAAGCGCCTGGGGGAGATGGGGGAACGGAACGCCCACCCTACCCGATTCGTGGAAAATTCGTGGGGTTCCGTTTAACAGGTTCCCACCTGTTCCTGAGCGCTCGATCAATGCTCCCATACTTAAACAATGAGTGCAAGTGAGAGTATTGTGGAATAGGATACTATTTGGAAAACCCATCCCAGACGGTCGCCAACGATCGGGGATTCTTACGACTAGTTACGACTTGTGTGAACACAAACCACTCGTCTGGGACGATCGGGGGACAGGAAAAATACCCGATTCTTAAGCCTGATTTTCATATATCGTAATTCATCGCCCGATACAGCTTTGCGATGAATTGCGATGAAATAGGATTATGAAAACCGACAATCGCGGACAATCCCCGATTAACGGCGATCACCGCAAGAACCAAAAAAATTTGTTTCCCCCGATGATCGCCGACTGTCGCCGATGAATAAAAGCCTGCTTTTCATATGTCGCCGATCGTCGGCGATTTGTGATTTAGATGGATGTTAAAACGGGAAGTGCAGCAGCATGTTAAGTAATAAAGAACAATGCAGAAAAGCAGTGCTTTTATTCTCTTACTTAACATGCATCTAAATCATGGGTCGGCGACCATCGGCGACATATGAGAACCAGGCTTAAGACAAGCAAAACAAATGAAAACCGAAATCCGATGAAATAAGACAAATTAGGACCCAGTCTCTGGAAGAAAACCAAGCACTTCAAACATGCATGAAATAATTGCCATGATTCTTCGGTTCTTCCCTTGTCTCAAATATTTTTCGCACCCAGAAACTCTTCTTTCTATATTTCTTACACAGTACCAGCGCTATGACGAGTGAAAGCTTCGTATAGAGTAATAATCTTTTGTTTAGGGGGCGCCCATTTTGACAAAAAAATATTATTTTCCCGCATTGATCGGTTATCGACGGCGACTGTCTAGGATGATCGGCGATGATCCCAGACAATCCCCGATCGATCGTCGCAAATGTGAGCATCGGCGATGAAATGCGACAAATGAAAATCAGGCTTTACGACAGATGAGAACTAGGGTTTAGGTCACTCTAAACATTGAGCCACTCTAATGTACTTGACAATGTGTCACACGTCAAAAGTACTGTAAACAATCTCGGTTTGCTATTTGAGTTCTTGTGGCTCATTGGTTAGACCATTTGGCTAGAGGTTGTGGGTTCGAGTCTTTAACATCTATCAATTTATTATTGAGTCGGTTTTCTTTGTTCTTCTGAGGGCTTTATATCGCATAAAGCCCTTGAATAATAATTAGATACGAAATGAAGAAAAAAATAAGGAAAATCTTTGTCCAAGGTGGAAAAAATAGACAAAACTTTGTTGTTGGAAAACCTCCTCAATAATAAATTAAGTCAGATAAATCCCTCGAACGTCGGGATGTATGCGATATAAAGCCCTCGGACGCTGCGTCCTCGGGTCTTTATATATTACATAACAAAAGCTTGCAGTCCCGCTCGTTTACCAAACAGTACATATCGTTTACATGTGACGTCCTCAACCTTCTAAAATCTAACTTATAAACCTACAGAACCCAGTCATATTACATGTTATGCAGGTCGTTGTTGTAAGTTGTCGAAATTTTAGGTTGATACAACTATGCTAACTCAAGCCGCTGTTACACGATGCAACGACTTGTGAAACCTGTGTCGCTTTCCATTGCGAGATAGGTTTCAAGAGAGATTGTAACCGTTGTAACACCCCCTTATTTTATGAATTTGTGTCGCCTTCCATTGCGAGACAGGTTTCAAGAGAGATTGTAACCGTTGTAACACTCCCTTATTTTATGAATTTGTGTCGCTTTCCATTGCGAGATAGGTTTCAAGAGAGATTGTAACCGTTGTAACACCCCCTTATTTTATGAATTTGTGTCGCCTTCCATTGCGAGACAGGTTTCAAGAGAGATTGTAACCGTTGTAACACCCCCTTATTTTATGAATTTGTGTCGCCTTCCATTGCGAGACAGGTTTCAAGAGAGATTGTAACCGTTGTAACACTCCTTATTTTATGAATTTGTGTCGCTTTCCATTGCGAGATAGGTTTCAAGAGATATTGTAACCGTTGTAACACTCCCTTATTTTATGAATTTGTGTCGCCTTCCATTGCGAGACAGGTTTTAAGAGAGATTGTAACCGTTGTAACACTCCCTTATTTTATGAATTTGTGTCACTTTCCATTGCGTTGCCCGAAGTTGAAGTGCATCCTACTTTGGTGAAACCTGTCTCGCAATGCTATAAGCGGCACATATTCATAAAGAAGTTAAGAGGGTGTTTAAAGCGTTGCACTGTTTCACCAAACATTGCATTGTGTTAATGCTGCCGTCAGCATAGTTTCCAAAGTCGTGGGAAGCTATTTCTTTCGCACAATTCGACGGCTTTTTTCCAGTCATCTTAGAAAGTGACTTGCAGTTTGCTGCGAGTTTATAGAACTCGAAGCGGAAAAAAACAAGCGCCCTCAGTGGCGTAGGAAGCAAGTTGATCTTGGAGGGGCACAGTTTCAAAAGGGCACTTTGTTCAGGGGGTAGGACTTCAAAAGGACACTTGAAACACAAGTTTTATCATAAATAAAAGGGCACTTTTTTGTTGCAAAAAGGCCACTTCATGACAAAGTTGGGGGGGGGGGGGGGGGGGAGCACATGCCCCGGTTCCTACGCACCTGAGCGCCCTACTCACAGCTACAATCATAGAATAATTAATTGCGACATTTTCCGTCTGAGCGCAATTTCTGACGGCATCGTAAACTCTTTAAAAAAAATCTGTCGCCTGCTCCAAACCACCATCACAGGTCTTCCTCTACCCCCACAAGTCTACCCTTCCCCCGCACCTCATTCCATGTTTGTGAACCAAGGTTAGGAGGATAACTTAACTGTGCAAAATGCATCTGCTTAGAAGTGACATTGTTGCAAGTTGTCCCAGTGTAATTATTCCATGATTGTAGCGAATTTCTGCGATTGCTAGAAAGGAGACTTAAGCTTTAAAAGTGATGTGTAAGCCATTTTGAATGTATAGATCTACCAACATGCATAGCATCCCCATTTTAATAATTAGTTTTATAGTTTTATATAGTTCAGTTAGTTTTATACAGTTCAGCCACCGATTGCTCTTAAACGTTAGCTTTCGGTGTACATTATGTTTGTCGGCTGTATGCGCAACATAGAAAATATTATACTAAACTACGCTAGGAAGATTAGAAAGCCGGGAGATCAGTGAAAACTATTTGTAGACTACAACGTTCTATACATGCAACGGTTGCAACCTCGTACCCAGGGCATTTTGCCTCCACGTTGGGAGGTCGGCGAAAATGGCCCTGGCATCGGCTGGTCGATTCTATAATCTAATTGGCTGGTTTAAGAACTGATGAAAATTTGAATTGCAATTGATCCACTCTGCAAAGTTTACACGATAACTTTGGTTAAAGTTAAGAACAACAATAGATATATGTTTGTTCATGGCATTTCTCATTTATTATTTATGTATGCGTATTATACAAAAGCGAAACACAAAAGCCCTGTTTACACGGCCAAAATTTAAGTACGCTTAACTTAAGCATGCTTAAAATGCACCACCTTGGTGCGTTTACAGGGTCTTTTAATAATCCCTTACTAAAACACGTACACCATTATTTAACATGGCGGACGAGCTATATTTTTGGTTTTGGAAGCTTCGTATGGGTAGCGTGCGTCAAAGCACAACGGAAGACATCGCCGGTACACGAGAAAGAGTAATAGCTAAAAGAAACAAAGGAACAAAGAATAGCGAGATGGAATCTTCTACAGCGAGGCAAAAAAATGTATTTTATCGTATTAATAACACCGTATTAATAGCAAGCGTTTTTCAATCCCGTTGCGTTTACACGGCCAAGTTAAGCGCGATTAACTGATCGTGGTCAGTTTAATCCACCTCCTTGAGATGGTGCAAACTGATCGCGATTAATTTACGCCGATCCGTTTAAGCCCGCTTATAAGGTCAGATGTGGCTCAGATCCCGCTTAAATTTTGGCCGTGTAAACAGGGCTAAAGATCGCATAAATGTTCTTGCCATAACACCCCAAAATTCTAGGTGTCACGTGACCAGCCAATGCCATTTTCTCCGACCTCCCGACGTAGAGACAAAATACCCTGCGTACGAGGTTGCCAACATGCATATTTATGATCTGAACAGTCCAATCTGTAGTAAAAAAAGGAAACACATTTGTCTATGTTTGAATGCTGTTTGGCATCCATCCTGGCAGGAAATAGGGATACGTCAGATGACCAGTGTGTAATCTTCGCTTGTTTCGCAGCTTGAGTGCCCTCAGTATTGGTCCCATTAAACGCCTGTAATATTTCTGCACAAGCCACGCAGCTTTTTGATCTTTTAATTCTGATCCGTAGTCGAAGAGTTTGTCGTATCGCAACGAGCCCAAGCTCATAGCAAGTGCAACTTGTATCTAGTAAAAGCATAATGAGGAATGAGGATTAGTGCTTTCTAAACCCATTCCTGCCTGAGCTGGCTAAAAAGGTTCTTTCTACTTTTCTTACTCTGTCTAACGCCAGTCAGGGGGAGAATCGCGGCTGTTTCCTTAAGCCGAGTTCTCATATGTCGCCGATGATCGGCGATGATCGGCGATTTATGATTTGGATGATGCATGTTAAAACGGGGACTGCAGCAGCGTGTTAAGTAATAAAGAACTTCTGCATTGTTCTTTATTACTTAACATGCATCTAAATCATAAATCGCCGATCATCGGCGACATATGAGAACTATGCTTAATGAGATATACAATGACACACTGCATGTAAGGGTGTTTGCATGAAGCCGGCCCGAACTCAGGCCATGTGCACACGGTAACGTTTCCGAGAGGAGGGCCAACCCTTCTTGGCGAGATCTCGCTATTGACCACCGATCTCGCCAAGATTTTCCATGTAAACGACGCTCAAGATGATTGGCCGTCCAGTGAGAGCTGAATTAATTGTAGGCATAAGCATGATGAAGGGACAGCCCTCCTTTCGAAAAGCTGGATATTCCAATGTAACAAAAGTAGCGTGCTGCGTAGGCAGTGTAGAAACAACAATCGAAATATAGTAAGGTTAGATATACTGCCGAAACAGAGAACGTAGGAGTCTAACGTTTCGAGCGAAGGCCCTTCGTCGTTTCTCTCTGACGAAGGGCCTTCACTCGAAACGTTAGACTCCTACGTTCTCTGTTTCGGCAGTATATCTAACCTTACTATATTTTAAATGCGAGGTAGCCTCCTAGGAGTGCTGGCCTTTGCCATATAAACACCCAGGCAACTTGCCATCGTTGTCTATGAGCGATAATTGGCTGCGCGCCTCGTTGACTATACCTGCTTAAAAGCAACTCGCTGTTTAATTGTTCAATATTGTACATGTAATGCTCGAGTTAGGATCCCCTTCTATTTTGGGACAAAGTTGTTTCAAGTAATGAGCTGATTGTTCTCGACTCCTTTGAGAACGATACGAAAAATCGTATTGTTTACTGTTCTCAAAGGAGTCGAGAACAATCAGCTCATTACTTGAAACAATACGAAAACGCTCGAAAACGTTACCGTGTGCACATAGCCTTAGTGTTTTAAAAATAAAAGTAGCGTGCTGCGTAGGCAGTGTACAAACAACAATCCAAATATAGTAAGGTTAGATATACTGCCGAAACAGAGAACGTAGGAGTCTAGACTCACACATGTGCACACGGTAACGTTTCCAAGCGTTTTCGTATTGTTTCAAGTAATGAGCATCCTGGCAACTCGTAAAATAAGGCTCTGCCGAAATCGAGTCGAATCTCTGTCGAGCATGCGCGAGAAACATTGTCAACCCACTTCCGCTTAATATTAACTTAATCGAGTGACGAAGCGATTGTACAATTCATTCCAGTGAACTCTTTTTGGCTGCCAAAAGGATCGTGGCCTCTGGGGACGAGAATGTTGTGCATTGAAATACTTACCGTATATATATATATATATATATATATATATATATATATATATATATGTATGTATAAAGCATGAAGTATAGATAGTATAGTTACCTTAAAGTATTCGCTACCGGAGGTTTCACCCTAAACGGGATCATCAGTCGCCTGATGATCCCGGAATCAACAGTCGCCTGATTATCCCGCTTAGGGTGAAACCTCCAGTAGCGAAGACTTCAAGGTAACTATACTTCATGCTTTATATTTTGCTCTATCTATATGGTATTGAGCACTCTCTAACATTTCGTGAACCAAAACTCATATATATATATATATATATATATATATATATATATATATATATATATATATATATATATATATATATATATTATTAAATATATATATATATTATTAAATATGTGTGGTGGAGTTTGCAGAATTATTATTAGAACAAGACGTTATTTTAGGTGGACTAGTAGCTTTACATTCGTAAGTGAGAAAGCACGAGCAACTATTCAAGAGCTAAAACAACTGTGATTTTGTGAGGATATCAAAAGTTTATATCATAGATAATGAAGTGGAACTGGATAGGAAACTTACGAAACCGGAAACGATGTTTGCACAACTTGCTATGGTAATTATACACTTATAAGCGGCTAATGCACCTAACGGGTGGTCCCACATGGCTAAAATCAGACACTGCTAAACTTCAGTGATATTACACTATTGTTTAATTTCAGCAATGGCTGATCCTGGCCATGTGGAACCACCCGTTAGGTGCATTACCTGCTTATAAGTGTATAATTACCATAGCAAGTTGTGCGAACATCGTTTCCGGTTTCGTAAGATCGTTTTAAGTTTCCTATCTAGTTCCCCTTCCATTATCTATGTTTATATTTAACCTTCGAACGTCGCGTTTTGTTGGAGACCTGAACAAGCACTTTTACAACGGGCTCAGATTTGGCAGTCGGTTTCCCACTAAATTCAATGCGTGCGACCTAAGAACCGGTTTGACGGAAGAAAACGAGATTGACTAGAAAGATTCGCGGCGACTTGAAAGATTCGACTCGATTATTTTATGAGTTGCTAGCAGCGAGTATTTACAAGGGTCTGCTCGCAGGGTGGTAATGAGCTGATTGTTCTCGATTCCCTTGAGAACAGTAAACAATACGAAAACGGTCTTTGAAACAACTCTGTCCCAAAATAGAAGGGGATCCTAGCTAACTCGAGCATTACATGTACAATATTGAACAATTAAACAATGAGTTGCTTTTGAGCAGGTATAGTCAACGAGGCGCAGCCAATTATCGCTCATAGACGTGGAAATTTGGTCACCCACAGAGTAGTTTCATCAGGTTTACCCTGCTTGTGATGTCACCAATTATTGTTTACTGTTCTCAAGGGAATCGAGAACAATCAGCTCATTACTTGAAACAACTCTGTCCCAAAATAGAAGGGGATCCTAACTCGAGCATTACATGTACAATATTGAACAATTAAACAGTGAGTTGCTTTTGAGCAGGTATAGTCAACGAGGCGCAGCAAATTGTCGCTCAGACAACGATGGCAAGTTGCCTGGGTGTTTATATGGCAAAGGCCAGCACTCCTAGTAGGCTATCTCGCATTTACATTAGAATTTCCAGCTTTTAGCAAGGAGTGCTGTCCCTTCATCATGCTTATGCCTACAATTAATTCAGCTCTCATTGGAGGGCCAACAGGGACGTAGCCAGGATTTTGAAAGGGGGGGAGCCGAAATCAAAATAAATTTTTAGGGGTGTCCGGGGGCATGCTCGCCCGGGAAATTCTGAAATCGAGAGTCGCTGAAATGCCATTTCCTGGCTTTTGGAGGAAGATTTTACAGACTCTGAAGGTTAAAAAACGTCATATAAAATACTCAAAACACGCAAACGTCACATGGATACTCAAAATGCATACACTCAGTAGATTGACACAATGGCATAGTGCATCAGTTTTGTAGTTACATGTCTGTTGTTTTATATCAAAGGGGGGGGGGGGAGCCGCGGCTACGTCCCTGTGGGCCAATCATCTTGAGCGTCGTTTACATGGAAAATGTTGGCGAGATCTCGGGTGGTCAATAGCGAGATCTCGCCAAAAAGGGTTGGCCCTCCTAAGCCAAATAGTCGAACAACATACTAACTTCAAAGAACCGAACGGAAAAATGCAAAATGCAAGTTTTCTGCCATTGTTTTGCTTTTGTAAATCGACTCTTTCGCCAGTAGTGGTCTATGACCAATAGACAGAAGGCATGATTTGTAAATAGTGGACTATTACAAATTGACCACTAAGTAGCGAAAGGAATTAATTTTCAAATCCAAAACAATGGCAGAAAACATGCCTTACTTAGAACCTCTTAGGGTAATTTGAAGACAATAATATTTAAAAATATAAGATAGAAGACTTAAAGTGGTTTCTCTGATGGAAAATGCTGTTGGTAATGTTTCTGCATAATCCTAATCATATTATGGTACTTAAAGGGTATTGGCAATAAAAATTAAGTTTATCTCATTTGAAAGGACTCGTCAGATGGTATAAGAAGACCTTTTCCAATTTTTCTGTATCTGTTTTGGTTTTGGAAATATTTCGACCAAGACAGCGTGCTGGTCGCCATCTTGGAATTACTCGATTTTGTTGCGCTATTTCCATTTTAAATTGACCCACAACATTTAAAAGGCCTTCCGTGGAAATTTGGTCACCCACAGAGTAGTTTCATCAGGTTTACCCTGCTTGTGATGTCACCAATTTCCTAGTTAATTAGACCCAATATTACAACAAGATGGCGGACAGCACGTTGTTTTTGGTTGAAATATTTCAAAACACAAGAAAGATACAGAAAAATTACAAAAGGTCTTCTTATACCATTTGACCAGTTCTTTCAAATGGGACAAATTTAATTTTTATTGCTAATACCCTTTAATAATTGTGCAAAGTTTCATTTCGAAATTCTCAAAAACAAAGTTGTATTCTTCGTGGGAAGTTTGTATTTTGGAGCTTCGCCATTAAATTGGCCGTGTTTGAGAAGAATGAGTTGAGGAGAACTTATGACGTCATAGACTCAACAAAAACAAAAGATCATTGTTGTTGTCAACAAAAGGGTCATTGTTGTTATTGAGTCTATGACGTCATAAGCTTCCTCGACTCATTCTTCTCAAGCTCGGCCACTTTAATGATGGCAGCGCTCCAAAATACAAACATTACACGTAAAATACCACCTTTTCTTCAACGAATTTTGAAATGAAATTTTGCACGATTATCAACTACCATAACATCTTTAGGATTATGCAAAGATATTGCCTATAGTATTTTCACCAGAGGGGCCACATTAAAAGATTACCGAAGCAATGTGACTTTCTGGTAATTTATGTACAGCAAACTCTTCGGGTGGCACTCGGGGATCGTCGTATAGTTTCGCCGGCATATTCGGAACAAATCCGCTGTAGTATGCCACAGGATAGTTGACAACTTGATGTTGAACTGGGAGGAAGATAATTCTAGCCACAGTGTCAATTAGTTGTCGTTTAGTTGTAATTGTGCAGGGAAAACCTTTAACCTAAAATAAACAAAAACAAAAACTTAAAGTGCCTATGCAACGAACTTTCACCCCAGTTTTTCATGATTGCATTTGAAAGAACACTTAAAATTGACAAAGTAATGTCTTTCGTAGAATTTCGTTTCCTTGCTTCATTCTTGAGATATTCAGGTTTGTTTGATATGCAATTGTCATACTTATGACATCACAGACTTTCCAAAGTCTTTTCCAGTCCCCTTTATGACGCGCTTCGGTTTTGCGGTGGAAGGACTTTTGTCACTTGCAGCGCGCCAAATTTTATGGCGAATTTTCCACCTGTGACGTCATTGTTTTCCTCGACGCGGAACCGACTTTAGTGATGACAGATAAGATTATTCGAAGGTTTTGACTTGATCTGGTAAAGTTGTTTCTTGATAATTTTTCCCGCCAGAACTTTTAATTAGATTTAAATCCCTGCAAGTGATACAAGTCGACCACGCGCTCCCTCCAGAGTGGTCGACTTGTGGCAAGCCTAGACATCACACTGCATAATGACTTTTTGAAAGAGCATCAATTTTAGGAGGGTCCAAATATTTTACACACAGCTACGCACGTTTAGTGACCAGTCATGGCTACATACATGCAAGTCCAAATTTTTATTAAGTACTTTCGGTAAGTACTCTGAAAGAAAATACTTTTCTAAAAACTTATTATGCAGTGTGATGTCATAAGTATGACATTTGCATATCAAACAAACCTGAATATCTCAAGAATGAAGCAAGGAAACGAAATTCTACGAAAGATGTTACTCTGTCAATTTAAGTGTTCCGTTTCAAATGCAATCATAAAAAAACTGGGGTGAAATTTCGTTGCATAGGAACAAATAAATTCTTAATTCTTTGAAAGTTTTCATGGCGATAATGTAATATAAATAAATTTTGTGGAAACACCACGTAAAATATTTATTTGCTAATATTTTACATGGTGTTTCCACAAAACTTATTTATATTAAATAAATTCTTAATGCAGTCACAGAATTGGACATAGTTTATCGCCACTCTGGCTTAAAGTGCATATGAAACGAAAATTAATAGAGTAACATATTTTGCAGTTTTTCGTTTCCTTGCTTCGTTCTTGAGATATTTCAGTTTGTTTGATGTAAATGTCGCATGTTGCGACGTCATGCACACGTGCGTAATGGTTATCGAGAAATGTTATATATCTTTGCTATGGTCAAATATAATCACTTGAAAATCTACATGTTTAGTGTTCTGGGCGAAACACACGCACATGCTTCCCTCGACTTATTTTGGTTTGATAATAGCAAAGATATCTAACTTGTTTCAATAACTCATTATGCACATGTGACGTCAAAATGTTTAATTTGTATATCAAACAAGCTGAAATATCTCAACAACGAAGCAAGGAAACGAAAAACTTCAAAAGATGTTACTCTATCATTTTAAGTGTTCTTTCAAATAAGACAAACTTAATTTTAGTTTCATAGGTACTTTAGAGTCTGTGAGATGGAAATTCCCTACAGAACAAATTTAGAGCTCATAATCTGAATAACCAATATCCAAAAAATGAAATAAATGTGGCATGTACTTTTCAAGATATAAGTATACCCAACAATGATTTTGTTGCAAGTTGAAAACATTTGTTGATAAAAGTAGATTCCAGTTCTACTTGCTTGCACATGCTGATTCAACTTGCAACAAAATCATTGTTGCGTGACAATGTTTAAGGTGCGTGGTTAATACGTGCAACAACGCTTTTTAACTTGCAACGCAACAATGTTGCAGCAATTTGTTGCTCGTATTACTTCACCTTCACAAACTAGGGCTTTAAGATTCAGACAACGGACTGCGGCTGTGGTAGAAAGTTTAACAGTGATATTAAATGGTGGTGTATTTATACATTCAAATTTCAAGATACATTATCGCACGGACTCGCCCAACCTGGGACTCGCCTTGTTCTTAAATTCTTGAAGAGATACACTTGTTCAATCTATGTTAGTCGCGAGAGTCACAGCTGGTAAGGTTAAGCTTTCCCAAGGTTTCTGGACCTTCTGTAGTGATTCATGCAGGTTTTGCGTTGTCTTTACAACGTAAAAATGCTTTTTCTACGTTGTCAACAGAGTCACGACGGCATGAAAATTACTCTTGGAACCTTCATTTGCAAAAGCTCTTTGTAAATGACATAAACTTCTATTGTTAAAACACGTTGCCGTAGTCGTAGTCGCTGTGTTTTCTTAAAGTCCCTATATATTAATAAAGCTCTACTATTACATACCATTCCTGATCCACCATTGGGTCCAGTCCCTTTATCAGATAATTCATTTGCAAAATTTTGAAGTTCTTTGTCGTTCACAACGAATTCTCGGTTGTGGTAGTATCTAAACGGAAAAAAATTTTGTTGCCTAATGGGTACTTTTTACAAATACATATTAAACACAACGAGAAAAGACAACTTTATCGCTAAATCTATTTTTCGCGCTCCAGTAGCTGCTGCAGTAATAAATAACAGCCTGCAGACTTGGTAGTGGGAAAGTAACTGTATTGTCATCGTTAATAGAACATATACATGGTTTGGAAGCTCTGTTGTCTTTCAACATGAAGCATGCTCATGTTGAACTGACAATGGAGTTCCTTATATGGAAGTAAATTCTATGGACACGTGACGATGAAGCAACTCACTGATTAAACGCGATCGTTGCTATTGGAGGACTGTTTCATTATACAGAAAATACAATACCGTGAAATTGCACAAATTTCCATAAACTTGAACAAAAACATAGAACAATCACTTTGAATGAGTTTCCAAACCATGTATGTGTTCTATTAAGTATGTATTTGCATTCTGACTGTAAATATATCGAAATTGAATAACGTCTTCACACTTTTAACAACGTGCATCTTTAATCTGCGGTTGCTAAACACGCTTGGGAGTATGACCATTGTGTTAAACACGGAGCGAGCGTATAAAAGGGAGCCCCCCCCCCCCGGCTACGCACTGACAGTTTGAAATGTCGACAGTCAAGTCAACAACGAGTCAGTGAGCTGGTGAAGTTTTGAGAATTATCTTTTATTTATAACCTTTTTACCTTTCAATACACCAGGTAAATTGTAAAGAGAAACATAAGAGTCTTAGATAAAAACAATTCTGAAGTGATTAAATTTGTTTGGTCAAATAATTTGTAAAATATTTATGACCTTGCTTTCAAACGATGTTTGAAGGTCACGTTGAGCTGCTTTGTCTTTCGCCGTTTTTTAAAATAGAGTTCCACATAAAAGACAAGACTTTGATATTTAACTAAAACAGCCCATTTAAACGAAGACAATAAATAGTTTATTATATTAACTTTGCAAGTCAATATATCACAAATTGAGAACTTTTTAGTAGTCATTTGTCTGGCTTTCCAGACAACATGTACGGCCGGTCATGCAAAAACAAAGTTGTCGTCGTTGGAAAGTGAGATGATGTTCAGACATCTACATGGAGATATTCATTATCAACATTCTTGATGTATATAAAAGGGTCTTATAATTACAAGGATGGAAGATATGAATGAATAAGCAAAGAATACAGAATCTGCATTCAACAAGAAAAATGGTTGAGACGCTTGGTCTTTTTCGTACGGTTTTTCCTCACCTTAGTTTTGTTTCGACGTATTGGAAGCGTAATTTTTCAGTCTTTCTACTCAAAATGATGTGTTACACTTGAAAAAGACAAATTCGACGTTTGGAAAGCGGCAAGTTTAATTTAAAAACAGTAAACAAGTCTCACAAAAGCTCCACTCTTCAGTCTTAGCCAAAGTTCCTCTGTAAGGCCGGAAGTAATTTTAGCTGTGTGGACCAATCAGATGCGTTTGGGCGGGATTGGCTGAGTACCTCAGCCAGTACTTATGCGCTCGCTCCGTGTTTAAGTGGGGAGAGTCGTCACTCTTAGCTAGCGGCAAGCAATACTTTA
Organism: Corallium rubrum; assembly: GCA_964035015.1. NCBI lineage: Eukaryota > Metazoa > Cnidaria > Anthozoa > Scleralcyonacea > Coralliidae > Corallium > Corallium rubrum. The sequence goes on from OZ036007.1 coordinate 11,875,440, forward strand.
CGCGAAGAACAAGGGAATCTATTGAGATTGCAAAACATCAGATTATTTCCCAGGAGGGACAGCCATTAACCAACACGTTCTTGGTTTTGTTTCTCATAATTAATTAAAACTAACGTGATACGCCATTCTGTGCTTGCGTGATTTAATAGCGTACCGTCGAGCTGCTATTTATAGCACAAAATGCGGACAAACAAACCAAAATTGACTTCCAAATGATTACAAATGAGCATTATCTATTGTTTGGACTGCAAGAATTATGTGTAAAAGCGGGCAAACTTAAATAGTGACGTCATCACGACAAAGCGCTATTGATCAGTTGCCTAGTTTTTATATGACGTCAGCCAACAGCTTGTTATTTTGCTCTGATGAAGGCCTGAGTCAACAGGCCGAAAGCTTAGCAATTAAATATTAAACGTGGTGTTTCCACAAACTTATCTTGAAAACGTGCATCTTGTTGAAACAGTTTATCTGGCTACACTAAATCTTGAGATTTGGGCAATTACTTACAGATTTACATATTCGTTTGCAAACGCTCTTATCTGTCGCCAAATAATTATCCCATCGTCTCTGTAAGGAAAGTAGGGCAACTTTTGTGTATCGTCAACACCTCGTTTCTACAAAAAGATTCAAGAAACTTCATAAATACTCTAAGTCAATCGGTCAGTGACATGCACTTTGAGATTTACCGACTGACGTTTTAAGAATAGAGCGTTATTTCAACTAAAATATTAACGCCAAAGGTTTTGTTTGTTTAAAGGTTAAAACATTTATGTCGTTAATTGGCGAGCAGCTCACTAATCTTGACGAGGTCTGGTCCGAGTTTATATGCGTTCACAAACTCGATTCTTAGGATTTCGTGGGCGATGATCTTCGGTATACACAATGTCTACCGATCAGCGGCAGGCATTATTAAATTGTGATTTTATACGCGTGACGTCCATGTTCAGGAAAACGTCGCATGCTTAAGCTCTTTAATTGAAAATGCTTCGGACGATAACAAGTATTTTACTACTAAATAGTAAATGGTAGCAACTCGCAGCACTTCACTTTTGATAAAAACTTCTAGTATTTTAGTTGAAATATTATTCATAATGAGGCTCAGAGACAGTTCGATACCATCCATTTTAAAAAATAATTTTAGTTGAACGTCAGTTGAGTGAATAGACCTGTCCGCATGAAGTGAATGGATCATGTGATCTTTCTATTTGCCAAAGTTGTCCTACGTTTCGGATGTCCGAAGTTTTGCGAGAGCCAATCAAATCGCTCAACGCGTTATCCACTTACCTCGCGCGGAAAGGTCTATTAGGGAAAAAATAATTTGTTGGACTTCGCTTGGAATTCGATCGAGATGGCGTAGGTACTCCCTACCAGTGAGCTCTATATATAACTGGAGGGATATCTGCTGGTCATTGACTGGGCAAAGATTGAAGCCAAACATGGCGGACATGTAGGCCTGAAGTACGTATAGTTCCAGTCTCCTACGCCGTAGAAGACTGGGGAGCACGGGTGGCGTGTGCTATTAGCGCGCTGCCTCTCACCAAGAAGTTAAGCCCGGTTAGACGGGGTTAGTACTTGGATGGGTGACCGCTTGGGAATGACCCCGTTGTCGGCCTTGGACTCATGTGAGTAGAGTTGTAGATGATCTCTCCTGTGCTTCGAGGGTTTTTCGCCGGGTTCTCCGGTTTTCCTCCCTCCATAAAATCAACACCTAACATCTTGGCTGTGATCCGTGGTCTGAACTGTGTCGTTGGCGGCTGCTTCGAGCGCCTTTGATATGCCTCGACACGGCCACGTTGATCTGCGTCCTTCGCAATTCAGCCGCTGGCTGCAAGTAAGGATGATTAGCCACCCAGTCCTTTATCCTTCCTTAACTGTACGTACTTTAGGCCTACATATCTGCCCATTTTTTGCCACAAAGATATCGCTCCACTTGTATATAGAGCTCACTGCTCCCTACCAACAAGGCCTACCCACTCACCCACCCACCCAACTTACCTACCGGGCTAACCATACACACCTCCTATTCCTGCAACCAATTGTATATATAAATAGAGTGGTGCGCATAGGCAGTGTTTTAGGCCTGTTTTAGACGGCATGCTTTTCATGTGCCGAATCTAATAGTAATTTGGGACGACTCAAATCTATTTAGTACGGCAGTCAATTTATACGGCGAACCAAATGGGTCGCACAAAATACCGTTTCGTGTTCCTATGAACCTAATATAGAAAATACATTTTAATAATTTATGCATTAGATACGGTACATGAGAAGTTCGCCGTCTAAATCGATCTCAACCAACGTCACACCAAATGCATTAAGTACAACCAATTCAGTCGAACTTAATCAAAAGGTCGAACCAAATAAAAATTGCCGTACCTATTTGATTTAGACGCCGTGCTTGTCATGAACCTAATCTCTCCTATTAGGTTCGGCACATGAAAAGCACGCCGTCTAAAACAGGCCTTAGATAGGACAAAGTGAAAAGGTGATAAACTGCCAAGAATAGTTTTGATAACGAATTACTAACGTTTTGAGCGGAGCCCTTCCTTAGAGTAAAATGGGATGAAGGACTCTGCTCGAAACGTCAGTATTTCGTTATCAAAACTATTCTCGGCAGTTTACCGCCTTTTTGGCACTTTGCTCCAACTGTATACATGACGTTAATTCTTCTATATATTCCACTCACTTTTAGACTCGCTTCAAAATCTGTATCGGCCCAGAACATGTGAGGGTATCCTTTGTTGAGAAGTTCAATGGCACCAATATGACCAATAGCGAACAACTGATGCATAAAACCTTGTGGTTTAATAAGACTTGGTAGACCGAGACTATTTGTCATGAAGGTACCTCGACAATGCCATCGAAATAGTTCGTAGAGTGGGTGATGCTCTGACAAAGTGCGTTTAATGGTCACACAAATTGGCTCCATCATGAGGTGAGTTTTTAACAAATGTTCGATCATTTCTGCATGAGTAATGTCTGCTCGTTGAACCTCTTCCTTTGCAAGCAGCCATTTGGAGCCATCGGCGGGAGTAAAGACAGGTGAAGCTGTGAAACAACAAAGAATACATTATATTGGTCAAACTTATATACTTCAGTACTGTTAAGTTCGAGTTTTTTTATAAGTGAATACTCGACAAAGCGCAACCGATGTGACAATCGTTTATATAAACATCTATCGGACCGGAACGAGTCTGCCTGTGTTTCAGTTTTTCCTGTCTTTGTTCACGTCCATATTTTTGTCTGTGTCTGTGTCTGTGTCTGTGTCTGTGTCTGTGTCTGTGTCTGTGTCTGTGTCTGTGTCTGTGTCTGTGTCTGTGTCTGTGTCTGTGTCTGTGTCTGAGGCCATGTCAACGTCTCTGTCCTAGCTTATGTCCATGTTCACGTCTCTGTCCTAGTCTATGTCCAAACCTACGACCACGTCCATGTTTATGTCTATGTCTATGTCTATGTCTATGTCTATGTCTATGTCTATGTCTATGTCTATGTCTATGTCTATGTCTATGTCTATGTCTATGTCCGTGTTCGATATTCAGTGTTCATGTCTTTGTCCATAATCATATCTCTGTCCCCCTTCCTACCCTTTCCTGCCTGTCTGCAACTCAGAAAACGTTATATATGTTAAACAAATGCCAGAAAACATCCATTATACATGCAGAGTTGCGAGAGCACTGAAATTGGCAAGAAAAAGCTGTTATTAAACTACTGCGATTACGTTGGCATGTCGAACAGTTTTCACTTCCCACCTAAATTCATTTAGGTTAGCAAAGCATTTTGTTAAAATCTACATAGATTTTCATAAAGTTAAAATATAGTTTTTAATGAGCTCGCTCTTACATGCTTTAAAGTCGGTTTGAATGGCCACGGGTTTTAATTCATATTTTTTCAATGTTGAAAAGCAATTTTGAACGGAGAGAAAGACAGCCAAAGGACTCCTTGAAGATCTCATTTCTCGCGAGTCGCTGGAATTAAGGTCTAATATATCAGGGACATTTGTCAAGTTGTGAATCAAAGGGTAATCTACGATATAGACTAATTCCTTTTTGATCATCTAGAAAAAGAAATAAAAACATCAAGTAAAAATGTGCTAAACTCCATGCAGACGTTTTTAGTAATGGAAAACTGACGTGTCGAGCCGTGGCCAGAAATAAAGGACACCAGTTCGCGACACCAATTATGCCCACAAATTATCTAATTTAAAATTTCAATAGTGTGGAATTATTATTATTTATTTAAGGAGGATAAGTTTTTCAGCGGAGCTGGTGGGGTCCTCCATTTACAGCTAAGACCTATAGGTGTTGATTTTACGGAGGGAGGAAAACCGGAGAACCCGGCGAAAAACCCTCGAAGCACAGGAGAGACCAACTGAACTCTACTCACATGAGTCCCCACCCATCCAAGTACTAACCCCGTCCAACCGGGCTTAACTATTGGTGAGAGGCAGCGCCCTAATAGCACACGCCACCCGTGCTCCCGCTCAAGTTCTATTGTCATGCGCAGAAGAGAATAGGAACATATCTTCTTCCCCACGTCTGTAGCACCTTAAAAAAATCATTAATAATTCATGAGGAAAACACAAAGAAAAATCATAACCGTATATGTGTGATAAAACATTCTCCTGATTTACATAAACTTTGATTTTCTCGCCTTAGACAACGTTATTTTTCAAAATTACTACGCCAACGCACTTACCAGAATGGTGATCGTTTTTAAAGCCATTCAAAACACTCGCAGAACGTGTTTTATCAGATCTGAAAACACTCGGCTTCGCCTCGTGTTTTATATCTGATAAAACACTCCTGCTCGTGTTTTAAATATTACTTAAAAATAAAATACTTCAAGTTATATTAAACTATAGAATAGACGTTCATCGTTCCCGAATGACTTTCAGAATGACTACGTTATAACCAGAAGGTGCCATGCATATTAATTGTACTGAAATGCCTGAAGTGCCTCACTTATATTCAAGTGTTGTGCTGCTGTAAGTGTCGGTCGTTAATCTCCCCACGTCCTGTTTTTGGGTTGGTCTTCACATGGGACTCGTGTCCTGTTGAGCCATTCCTTCAATCATGTTCAAGTATTGCATTCTTTATTTACTGTATATTTGCATTCTTGCATGGTTGTAAAGTTAATAAATAAAATAAAAGTCTATTTAATGTTTGAGGCACTAGTCTACACTGCCAATGATGTCTAAACAGCTTTTTAATATTTAGATAAGATATCAATCATTTTTAATCGTCCTATTTTAAGAAAAAAATAGGACGTTTTACCTCTAACATGTTTGTCTTCTGACCAGTAATTCTATTTATTGCATTGTTTAGGGCTGGACTAAAACGCGAACGCTTGTCTGTGTATTCTGGAAAGGAGATAAAAAAAATGGAGACAAAATGGACGGGAAGGGTATGTTTGACTTTAACTTTATTTGCACTTTGTTTGACTTTAACTTTATTTGTTTAGTACTTTCAGCTTGGAGTTTGTGTAAAGTACTGTTAGTTCTCGCTAGTTCTTCAACAAGGGTTAACAAAACTTTACAAACCCAACGCCTACATCTTAGCTATGATTCGTGGTAGCTGAATTGTGTCTTATGGCGACTGCCTGACCGTGTCGACGGCACATCAAAGGCAGAGGCGTAGGAAGCGGGGGGGGGGGGGGGGGGAGTATTCGGTGGAAAGTGTGCCGAGTCTGCCGAGTGACGATAAGTTGACGAAGAATTAGAAGCTATTGTGTAGGTGTTTAAACACAATTATTGAAAGATTATTAAAACGACTTCAATGCATGCAATCTATGTTGGTTTAATAATTTCTTCGTTTTTATGTTAAAATTTGAACTATGCTTGCTGTAGAATTAAATGAAAAAGTTTCCTCAAATTGCTGCAAATTGTGTTTCCGAGGTTCTAGATTTCAAAATTTTCCGGGAGAGCACCCCCGAACCCCGCTAAAAATGCGGTCACTGATTATCTGCATGTCGACTTCAGCCCCCCAACTTTGAATCCGTTCCTACGCCTCTGATCAAAGGCGCTCCACGTTGATCTGCGTCCCTCACAACTCAACCACTGACTGCAAATAAGGATGATTAGCCTCCAGTCCTTTCTTTCCTTTCCAAGCTGAAAGTATCATACTAATGTACAAAAATGTTTAACTGAAAATTAGCTGACATAAAGCGACTAGTAGCCCAACAAGTAATAGATAAAGCATGAGGGGCCGATCTGTATGGGGATTTACAAGGCGAGCCGCATATCGTACTGTGAAATGAAACAATAGAATGAAGCTAATTAGTATTCATAACTTTTGATAAAGATCCACTGATCTCAAATAATAGACTCATTATACTGGATAGAGCATCTGTTGTTTCGCGCGTGGCAAAAATTGAAGTCGGAAGTGAGGCTAAAAATCTCGCGGCGGCCATATCCGGTGGGACCCACAATATTGCCGAATCGTAGTTTTCGTCTCTGGTTTTCGCTTTAAATGATCGGATTTTTAACGAAAACCAGCTAAATTTTTGTGACATGTATCTGTCGCTATGGGAGAACTTAAAAGTGGCTGTATGAAAACCAAGTGGGTCCCATCTGAAATGGCCGCCGCTAATTTATTCCGACTTCACAGCGAGCACCGGATGCTCTATCCAGTATAATGAGTATTATTTGAGATCAGTGTAAAGATCACCAAGAAGGCTAATTAGTATTCTTAACTTTTGATACAGATCACTTTATCCAAAAGATGATCTTTATTGGGATTTACAGACGTATACATGTGACTTGAATGCTACGTTTTGATTGCTTCTTAACCTCACTAATTATTCATGAATTTTACAAGTATATTGTGATACACGTACGGTTCAGTAGGTAAATACCGTAAACGACCTCTGTCTACCATCTGAGTTCTAGTGGTTCAATGGTTAGAGTGTCTGGCTAGTATTCGGAAGGTTGCGGGTTTGAGTTCCGTCTAGAGATCAGAGTTTTCTCCTGAATATTAACATCTAACGACAACTTGTTCAGCAAGAACTAACAAGACTTTAACCAGCCGAAATACATGAATTACCTCGTAACGTTAGCTTTCTCAGTGACATAGGATTTAGTCCAGCCAAACGTTGCTCAGTAAATACTTTATCATTTTGCCAAACTTCTGACGTAATAATATCTTTAAAATCTTCTTCTTGGGATGGAAATCTGAAGTACTGGTCAAATGGACCTCCATTCTAAATGAACGAAATTTATGAAGAATATTTTTGAAACTTGACAGTGACCGTGGCGGTAATGGTGAAGATGGCGGTGGTGGTAGCGATGGTAGTGGTGATGGTGGTGGTAGCGATGGTGGTGATGATGATGGTGGTGACAGTGACAGTGCATGTATGTTAGTGGCCGTGGCGGTAATGGTGGAGATGGCGGTGGTGGTAGCGATGGTAGTGATGGTGGTAGTGATGGTGATGATGGTAGCGATATGGTGGTGATGGTGATGGTGGTGATGACGGTGGTGATGATGATGGTGGCGATAGTGGTGGTGGTGGTAGTAGCGATGGTGGTGATGGTGACGGTGGTAGTGATCATGGTGGCGATGGCGGTGGTGGTGGCGGCGATGGTGGTGACGGTGGTAGTAGCGACAGTGACGGTGGTGGTGGTGGTGGTAGTAGCGATGTCGGCGGTGGTGGTAGCAATGGTGGTGACAGTGGTGGGAATGTTGGTGACGTGGTGAGAGCGATCGTGGTGACCGTGGTACATGGTGGTGACGGTGGCAGTGGTAGTGGCGGTGACGGCGATTGTAACCATGAGGGGTGACAGCTGATATACTGTACATTGACACTCACATATAACAAACTTACATGCTGGTGCTTGCGATAATAATCCAGCAAAACGGAATAATTGAAAAAACTGTGTAATACATCGAACTCTTTTTCATTTTCGACTTCTTTAACAAGTTTTCTGTTTCTCGATGCCATATCGATATAAACTCGTGCCCATATGCGTTCGTTCGGATCGGCTAAGGTCAAATTAGTTACTTGACCAGGTGACAGGTTCAAAACTGGGAATACGAGAAAGTCCAGAAGTTTAGCTTCAGTAACTTCGGTTTCGTGGACAGTTTTTAGTGGCTTAGTCAGCCTGTATATATTGCGGTTTATTTCCAACTTCTTTCGACGTTCTTCGCGGCAAGGTTCCGGCGTGTACTGAGGAAGAGTTATACACGAAATGTCTAAATATAAGATATTTATATAAAATATGTTACGCTGAAAGCTAAAGGCTATGGACCAAACCAGTATAAATTCTGGTCTGTATGCGCCAATTTTTAAACGGATGTGTGTGTTGAGTGGTAGGCTGCGTTGTAGAGTGCCATAACAACGGAAGGGCACGGGACAAAATCCTTTTAGAACTCTAAAGCTTTTGGATGGCGAAAAACATACTTTAGGAATTCAATACTGCGTAAATGACTCGTAGTTTCTGCTAGATACTGAACTTTAGGTTGCCGTCGTCGTCCTAGCTTGCTTAAAGTCCCTAATGAAGTTATACAGTGATCTCGGGTCGACTGGACGTGCTGTAAAGATTTGCATTTTGCAAAATCAAAATTTCGTTCTTTATTTTTCGTTCTCTTTCTTGCGTTTCTACACTTTTCTTAATAAAAGATCTGAATAGCAAAAAAAATTGGCGGGAAACTTTTTTGGATTATTCAGCTTGTTTGCATTACATTACAACACGGTTCTCGTGCATGGTCACAGGGAGCCCATCTTGGCAGCGCGTGGGCACCTTGTGGCAGACTCGAAAGACGCGCGGGGACTGTGGCAGGGGATTTAAAAAAACGAAAAACGGTTACCGGAAGCGGGAAAAAAGAAAAACACGGGGGAAAGGGGGGAGGGAGAGGAAAAAATATAAGGGGTGAAACACCAAACGTTCAACGTGGAATGTGTTCCGCAAGTAGCCAGGACATCTCGTATCGTCAGGAGCCACCGTTGGAATACTGAAACCGACTGAAACTCAGAGTCAGATCAATGTGCAATAAATCAATAATCCTGAGACTTTCCGCTTTATCCAAAAAGCTTATCGTGGGATTTCGTAGCTATCCGAAGTGTGAACGATGATGTAGTAGTGTCCTAGCTACTTGTGGAACACATCTCTCGAAAATACGATATGTAATTTAGCTGCAAAATCACGGCTAAAAGGTGAGATTTTGCCTCATTTTGATTATATTTTTGATAAATGAATCATTATCACAACTACTTCGCTCAATTGTCTTACCATTTTAATACCTATAGGCGCTTAAAACGATGTTCAAAACAAGGAAGAATTCGTGTTTCATCCCTTTATTATTTTCCTAAACACACCACGATCGAGTGTGCCACAGGTGCCCACGCTCTGCCAAGATGGGCTCCCTGTGGCATGATCATACAAAATTCCCATCTGTGCATGTCTGCTACAGTCAACACACCTTATTTCAAACAAAGTGAAAAGGTGGTAAACTGCCTAGAATAGTTTTGATAATGAAATACTGACGTTTCGAGCAGAGTCCTTTATCAGAGTAAAAAAAGTGTTTCAGACAGTTATCGTGAGGCATATGTTACAAGCTTACGTTTTAGACATCCATCGCCAAGGTTGCAGTCATAATAGCAACTCCATCCTGGGCAGCATTCTCTTGTGAATCGGTATTTGGTGTATTTTTGGGGAACTCGTCTGCTTGTAACTTCGCATCTAAATAAACATATAATTTCAAAAACAATAAAAAATATTATTCAAAACAATAAAAATTACTCGGCTTGCAGCCTCGTATTTTTCATTATTCTACAAACACTCGACAACAATGAAAATTACTCGGTTAACGGCCTCGTGATTTTCATTGTCCTCTCGTGTTTGTAGTTCTCAAACTCATTAATAATTAATGAGATAATCAACCAATCACAAGCGCTGAATTCTACCACGTGAAAAGACCTGAAATACAAGGGAAATTCTGGGAAGAGGACTGGAAATGTTATTTCCAGTCCATGGACTAGAAAATAATATGACTAGAAATGTTATTTCCAGTCCATGGACTAGAAAATAATAATTCTAGTCATAGGACTTGAAATATGACGCCAAGAGCCATGGGAATAATAATAATAATAATAATAATAATAATAATAATACACTAACTGATATGGGGATACACTTAGCTTCCTCCGCAGGCAACTCTGTGGCATCCGAAAAGGTGATTATCTGACACGGGCGCCATATTGACCGAGTTCACGCGGGAGACTGAGCGTGAGGTTAAAAGTAGACTTGCCTGCGGAGGAGGCTAGGATCACTAAGAGCCTGTTTATATGATCCCGGTGTACCGGGATGTCCCGGTTGCTTGGGATGAACTTCATCCTGGGTCAAAAAGCGAGTGAATTTAAGGAAATGGACAAAAAAGAAAAAAATCACCCTAATTCTACTTGTTAGAAGTTATTTCACTTTTATTCAGTGTTTTGTCTTTAGACCTGACCGTTTGGACGAAATTTTGACCGTAATATTCAAAGTTACACGCATTGTAGTTCAGTAAACTTCATCCCGGTGTACCGGGATGTCGCGTTTATATGGGAAAAAATCTGTCCCGGTGTACCGAGATCTCGGTTGCTTCAACCGGTACACCGGGATCATATAAACAGGCCCTAAGTGATTTTGAGAAGTCATTCAAAGGCCTCCAATTCGGACTAGACCGGGTTTTCAAGTACGAGGAATTCGTTCTTGGAACGAATTCCTCGTACTTGAAAATCCGGCTAGTCCTCATTGTCCGCCTTTAAATATTACGTAAAACACTCCCACTCGTTTATGAAATATTACATAATAAAATTATGTAAAATGTACGTTCCTTCAAACTGTGAGAATCTCGTGATACAGCGAGAGGAAACAACTCGAAATGTTTACATTCCAATGAGAAGAGTAGAATTAGATTTACTTGTTCCGTTCAAATTATTTGATGTATGTAAAGAAAATATGGAAAACATACAGGAGAACATACTGGTAAACTGGTTCCCACCGAGTTATCAAAACATTTGCGAAAGGAAGGCATTTAAAAAAGAAGGTTGATATGTTTACGCACTTTATTTGCTCAACAAACTAAATGCCACTTAAAATTTAGTTTCGAACTTTCCAGTGAATCAAACCATTGTCTATAATTATAATAATGTGATTCAGGGGGTATCCTAAGATAAATTTAGGACTGCCCATTTTAAAATTTGTTCCGTGGGTCTGTTGAAAATTTTTGAAATTTAACGCCTTTTTATATATATAGAAAGATGTTAGGCCCGGTTTACATGGAGCGGATTGAAAGTCCAGTCGGATCGAAAAACGCGAGTGAAGTCAACCCAGGCACATGTTTACATGGAAAATCCGATATGCTTGGAACTCTGTTTTCGGTATTGGAACACTATTTTCTGTTCTTCCCTCAATGTCTGCCATTTAGCACGACACGCACCAACTTCAGTCATGCGTATCAAGTCATTTTCAAGTCAAACCGTATTTAGATGAATCAGATTGGAGACATTCAAGTCGATCCTTACTTGAATCTCAAGTCCATTCGTTTCGATCAGACCGAAAACTTTCAATCTTCTTCATGTAAACACAACAAGGAGAAACAACATAAGTAACTGCAGCAATTTTAGTATTTTTTCACATTGTGATTCATCATACAATCACAAATAATCGGATGGATAGGCGGGTGGATGGATAAATGGTGGGTGAGTGGATAAGTGGATGGATGGGTGGGTGAGTGAATGGATGGATAAATGGATGGATGGATGGGTGGGTGGGTGGATAGATGGATAGATGGATGGGTGGGTGGGTTGTTGGGTGGGTGGGTGGATAGATAGATGGATGGATGGATGGATGGGTAGGTGGATAGATAGCTGGATGGATGGGTGGGTGGATGAATGGGTGGTCCGTCGATGGATGGGTGGATTTATAAATATGTCCTGTAGCAACTAGCAAGGGCAGTTACTAGTCAAAGACAAAGTGCAAGTTATTTCTCTATCAGAAACTTTCTCTATCACAACTTAACAACTACGACTCAGCTGGAAAAATTCAAGGATAGGTCAAACAGCACAAACCTTTTTTCCCAGCATTCTAATAACGGAAAATCTGGATCATTACAATTCTTTCTGCTGTATTGACAATGTCTTGAGGTCTCTCTCTCTATCCAGTAAGACACTGTTTCTTTTTCGTACATACACACGTTTTCTCCTTGCCATTTGTCAGCCGGTTCACCTGAACTATAATAAATACAGGTTACAATTTAATTAATCCCTGATCCAATTTAATTTAAGTTAATTGTGCAAGCTGTCGTAAGTTAAACTCATAGAAAAACTCTAAGCTCCAGACGGGACTCGAACCCACAATTGTCCGAATGCCAGCCGGACGCTCTCACCTTTTAGCCACTGGAACTCAGATACACACGTAAAAACGCGCAAGCTGTTACATACCAGCAAGCAAGTTGTTACAAGGCTGTTCAACAGGCTGTCATCGTCATGTGTTCGCACAGGCTGTCCCAGTGTTAACAGTCTGTAACAGATGTTGACAACTTGTAACAAGGCTGATGACTCCAACAAACTGACGACAAGTTGTTCCAACAACCTGTTACCGCTCTGCACTTAACAAGTTGTTAACAGGTTGATGCTAACAAGGTTGTAGCAGCTTCTTGAATGAACAGCATTGTTACAACCTGTTAACAGCCCTGCTACCGACCTGTTGCGAACACATCCTGTTGACAAGCTGTGAAATTTTTACGTGTGTAGTAGACCGAGGTTATTTTCGATAGTTATACACCTGGGAACTATAGTCAAACCGTTCGTGTGTCACAAGTACTTGTTGGGCTACAAGTCGTGTCAGTTTATTTTCGGTAAATGTTTTACAGCTTGTACAGCAAAAACATACGAAAAAACTTTACCAACTCAAGCTGTAAACACTATTATAAAGTAAAGTGTCCTCTACGCACGCTCTGATTGGTTGGGCTCCGTGCATTTATAAGAGAACAGAGATCATGAATGACGTAAAATGGCGTAGAATGGCGTCAGCTGGCCGGAAAAGCCCGCCAAATTCCTAAACTACCTCACTTTTAGTTTGATTTTTCCTCTTCTTATTTTATAAAACAAATAAAACATACTGCTCCTGTGCATATGTACTCTTATAAAGGTTCGTTTGACGTCATTTAAAAAAGTGTATAAAGGCTCTACTCAACTTCTTTCGTGTTCAAATGACGTCAAACGTACCTTTTTATAAGAGTACATATGTACGGAGCTTTATGTTTTATTTGTTAAATAACATACCTAATTTAATTGTAAACTATAATATTTATTAAATCTCTGATTTAATTTGATTTAATTTAATATAAAAGTTGAACGGGAGAAATAATGAACTTCACTGTTTTGAAAGATATTTTAATTATTGAATGTACTTACGTATTTTCATCGATGATGGTTTTGTCAAAAGGTTCTGAAGAAGAGCAAATTGTCTTTAAACTCCTGCAATAAAAGCAACTAAGTTAGTGCATTTATAGTTAAACCCATTTTGATATAGCAATCTGAAGAAGCACATATGCGGACCATGAATTTGCAACCGTAGTTCTCCATCTGAGCATCAGTAGCTCAATGGTTAATCCAAATAGTGCAATAAAAGTAGCGTGCTGCGTAGGCAGTGTTGAAACAATGGTTATAAACTCATGCATCAGACCATATTCTTTTGTTTTCCGTCGGTTATTAACTTTCGCGTAATAACCTCATTCTCAACAACGAAGCAAGGAAACGAACATCTGCAAAAGATATTACGTTGTAGTTTTAAGAGTTCTTTCATTTAAGACAATAATAATTTTCGCTTCATACTAAAACACCAAAAACAGTGAAGTTACAAAGTGAAGTTCACGAGTTCAAGTTTAGGTTAATAGTAATATTATATTGTTTTTTCTTATCTTCTGTTTGCTCTTCGCCTTCGGCAGGCTTTTTCTTCTCCACCTCGACTTTGGACTAGATGTCAAACTATCAGAAAATTATGGGGTTGAAATGTTCGACCTTTCAATATACAAGGGGTCAGGTGGTCGGAGACATGGCTAATAGGAGTGACTCGAAGCTGACCCAAATAGTGTGGCATGAAGTGTCATCAAAACAGCTTTCGTAGGATATGCATTGCTAAGGTTGATTTTTGTTTTTTTTTCAGTTTTTTTGAGTTGACTAAGCGTCAGACTATCAGACAATGCAGTTCAAATTTTCCGAGCCCTCAACTCCCCTGTATGTCAAGAGGTCGAAAATCTGAACCCCATTGACATCTAGTCAAGTCAAAAAAGAACAAAAATCAAGTTTATCACGAAAATCCTGCGGGAGCTGTTTTCATGACACTTCATACCACACTATTGATTACGCGATTAGTTATACTAGAATCATCTAAAAATTGATATTCGAGTATTTCAATATTTATCGTTTTACGGCCTTTTATATGCAAGCCCATTCAACCTCATGAGATTGTGTTTTGGTTGTAATAGTAAAAATTCGATAACTCCAAATATTATATCTCAACTGTAAATTGTCCAGTCAGAGAGCTTGATTTGTACCACGTGACCAGTTAATTTATCGTAGAATTGCCCGCCACAGCGGTATAACCTCGAATAGCCCGCTGTGGCGGGGTATTCGAGTTCGTGTACCACGCGTGAATGTCACGCACGATTCACGAAGCTGTCAACAATGGCGGAGTTTGGCGAGACAAGAAAACGTTTCGCCTGAACATTCAGGTGTTGACATTCTTGTCAACTAAAAAATAAGGATTCAGGGAATACAAAGAAAGCAACAAACAATGCATCCAGAAGCCTTAACATTATTTAAGCTTTTTTTGGAAAGATTAATATGTTTCGATATAATACATAATTTATAGACACTGGAAAGTATTTGCCCTCAGTTTTATCGCACAAACCTCGCTCCTTCGTCGCTCGGTCTGTACGAAAACCTCAGGCAAATAGTTTCCCGTACAGACCTCGCACTCGGTTAATAAGTCTTTAATATCCGCTTTCAAATAATGTGTAGGTTTTGGTGTATACAATAAACAGACGGAGTGCTATAATGTTTTCCCTAAAACGTAACCCGAAGGTCTGCTGTAACTTTAAAAGCCACGGGATGGTATATGACGAAACTATTTTGTTTTGCTCTACCAACTTCTAGATTGTGTGCATTCCGTAACGCTATAAAGTACATATTCTGTGGGATACGGAACACTTACACCTTACAAAAGCTCCCATAAAGCCTCTGGTTGCTTTTCCTTTTAGTAGTTAGTAACGAATACTTACATTTTTGCAAGCAAATACGCAAAAAGGAACATCCTAAGCGAAAACTTCATCATCGTTGAGGTTTGCTCCTGGACAAACGACTTCCACAAGTTTTGAACGAATTATGACACACAATGAAAAGTATCGTTTATTATAAGGCGTGGTGTCAAATATTTGCGCTCAACGCCATGAATGATAATATTTACAATTATGTATTGCATGTATTGTGACCTAATTTCCTGAATAAGAAATATGGTTTAGAGATACAGTATGTGACAATGCAATCTCGTTCCCAGAGCCCACGTTCCCCACCCGGGAAACGAGAGACTCTGGGATATGCTGTTTACAACGAGTATAATCGAAAACAAAGAATAAAGAAAGCCGAAACTGAGACAAAAGCAGGATTGATTTTAATTAGCTCACGCCCATTCTGACGTTTATTTAAGAAATGCCAAAAACGAGTTATTTCAGTCTCGGTAAACCGTTTACCTTAACAAACATATTGATTGGTAATTGTATGCTTTCGCCTAAAATTGTTAAACACACACCTTTGGACCTCCCTTAAGAATTTGTATTTGTTTACATCGCCCCAATTCCTGTCCATTTCATGCCGCGTATACCCTAACCCATTTCTACCTAAGCTGGTCAAAAACGGCCCGTATATTTTTTACTCTGTCTAACGCCAGACGATTTTACTCGTCAAAGGAAAAACCTTCAGATATCCTAGGCAGCAGTGGGTTAAAATATGCAACGAGATTAAGCCACTCTGAGATAAACTAAATAATAAAGGGTATGTTTGTTTTGTCTGCATCGTGGGCAAGGCAAGCTAAGTACACAGTCAACATACTGATTTGACATTTAGCAGAATAAAACCACATACCACCTACACTGTGAACTTGACTTGTAAAATACACTTCAATAGGCGCGTTTCAGGGTGTTGCGCGCGCATCATTTTGTAAAGGAATTGGCGGGCTCCCCACAAAGTAAGCAATGGCAAACAGACTTGCTAGCGAGCCAACAACAGCAGAATAACAGTGTTAAACATCCAGAAACTGTATCTATACTTTGTTGATTTTAAACAGTATGTTTACTTTGAGTGGAATTTGCCAGTTGTTTTTGAAAAATGATGCGCGCGCAACACCCTGAAACTCGCCTATTAGACCCTGAGTCTGACAGTTTAGTTCAGACAACCTGATCTCAGATTAGTTCAGTGAAATGTAGCGCTCTTTTTCCCAATAAAAAATGTTGCTCTGAAGCTACTTTGTGGGGAGCCCGCCTATTCCTTTGCAAAATGATGCGCGCGTAATACCCTGAAATTCGTCTATATATTACAGATGTATTTATCAGTCGTGATATACGGAGTTGCTACGTTTTGCTAATTATAGCTTGCCCGGTATTGTTTTCTGTCCAGAGAGCAGAGCTTTCGTTTTTGCTTGGGTTGAACTTTCCCTTGTCTCATTTATTTGTATGGTGTTATTGCATGTATGAAATGAAAATTAAATTCGCCTTTATTTTTTATGAGTGTATTTGAAAGAACACATAATGAATAATGGCTTTTACATGACGTTCATATCTTATTGCGTTCTCAGCTCGACTCTGGTACTGAGTCTGCGCGTTATATAATTTGAGCTAGCTGTGACGTCACAATATCACAGACACTTTTCATAGGCGCTTGGCAATGCAAATTAAGTTGTCTAATTGGAAACAACTTGTGAAATTGTAAAAGACGATCTTTTACAACTTTTTCGTACTTTTCTTCGTTTTCGAGATATTTCAGTTTGTTTGATTTGTAAATGATGACTTCCGACATCGTAACCAGGGTACATCATTTTCAAAGATTACAAAAATCACTTATTGCTCAACATAACATATTCACTTTCAGGAGTTAGTAATGTGCACGTTTCTAGTACTTTGTTGAACAAACTTGGATGTTATGTATACTGTAACTGAGGATGAAAATGCTCTATGACATCAGAGACCATTATTTACATATCAATCGAATTGAAATATTTTGGTAATGAAAAAACCCCAAAACATACGGCTCATTGACTTTTCAATCGATTTTTTTCTTGTTTCTGTGTGATGACCCCTTTAACACTTTGAAGCCTGGACCTCTCCCTGTGCTGAATAAAATCGTCTGGCGTTAGCCAGAATAAAATACTAAAGACTCGTCGCCAGGCTTCAAAGTGTTCAAGTTGATCTTTTCTGTTTCTCGATTAAATGAACATGGGTGACCTATGGTTTTTCAAAACGCGTCCGAAACCGAGGCAACAAGAAATCAAACATGGCGGAACATTGTAGTCTGCCAGCTTTTATACGTAAACGAGTTTTTGAATTTCTGTGCGTGTACAATAGATACGGAACCGACTACAGATACCAATAAGAGGCTAATATATTGTGCTTTATTCCTAAGGTGAAACTAGCTTGCTGTTGGTGACTGAAAAGGGATAAAACATGTCGTATTTGAAGTCAAAAAAGCGAGCAATGAAATACGATAAGGAGTCCATTGAGTTACGAAAGGAGTTAGAGATGATGTCAAAGAAGTCAAAAGACGAATTCGACGCCTTGGAGAAGAGTAACAAAACGGAGTTTTTACTTCGCGAAGGTCTACAGGCTCCAAACTTGAAAAAAGGCGCTGTGAAAAACAAAGATTTTGACCAGTCGACTTGCAAGCCACATGCTGAAGGCGAAGCTGATGGTTTATTACAAGTAAATCTGACTAATAAACAACGAAAGTCTCAACGTAATCTTTCGGCTAGCTCTACGACATTTACTCAAGGTATGTCAAAAACTATAAAAGGAAATGAGGATTTGAAGACAAAAACTCGCTTACACGAGAAAGGTGTTGTTTCAATACGACCTGACAACCCTGAACTGAAAGTTGTAATGCAAGGACGGAAAGTTCCCAAGAAAATGAAGAATACAAGTGGCCTCAAACCTGAAGATGAAGATGAAAAGGTAATTTTTATTTGCATCATAACATAACAATGTATTGCAAGAGCCACTAATTTACATAATATATATTGTTTGTGTGACCTGACCCATGTTTATTAACCTGATTCAAATCATGTAAATAGAAGAACTGAAGAATTAGTTGGGAGAATTTAAATTATTTGTTCTTTTTGTATATGTATATGTATATGTATATGTATATATATATATATATATATATATATATATATATATATATATATATATATACGTACGGGTTGCGACACAGGTGCCGTAGAGAGCTCAATACAAAATAGTAGAGCATATATATATATTTAAGATGGATAAAAACTATAAAATTCTAAAATTCTGTTACTCGAGTTTCACGCTCAGCTCTCGCTGGCGATCATCAGACTAATAAAAACTAAGGTGCGTTAAAATTAGATGCATAAAATTTATTTTCATGGCGGCATTTGGCAAACAATTCAGTTCTTTTGTTCAGGAGTGGTCCCTTGGCGGCATTCAAAATGCAAATCTTCTCTTGAAGACAAAGATTACATTTGGTATTTCCACTTCTGTACGCGCTTGCTCTTTTCAAGATAGACCACTTAATCTCGAAATCGATATCGGCATCTTTCAAATCCCAAATGTGTTTGGATAGGGCTGTGCTGGATTGATACTTCCTGTTGGAAAACGAGAGTTTATGGTTGCTAAAACGTGATTTAAAGTCATGTTCTGTCATACCGATGTAGGCATGTTTGTGGTTGTTGTCACAACCAACCATAACCATGTTTGTCGTCACAACCAATACATATTGTATGTATGTACATATATACATATATATATATATATATATATATATATATATATATATATATATATATACTGTATACAACCCTGTATTCCGGTTGGCTGAGGTACTCACTGTCTATTGGTGATAGACCATTAATTAGTAGCGAAAGAGACTGTCAAGTTTTAAATGCAACACTATGAAAAAAAAACTCGCATTTTGCTCATGTTTCAGTTTGTTTCTTAAAAATAATAGTTAAATTGTCTAACTAGTTGATTTATACTAAAACAATTAGACAACTCATCCTCACTGACAACTTTGGCTTATCTAAGATTAGAAAACAAAGACAATCATGTTTAATATTTGTTGAACAGAAAGTGTAGTATTTAGTTAAATCAAAATCACTTAAGTAAACCATCATTTTGAATCAGTATTTACACTGTACATAATGTTTTGTCTCGCAGTGTTGCTGCCAAATGCTAACTATATATATTTTTATTATTTATCAAATATATAGTTCTATACAGAGCCTGATTCTGCTGACATATTCTTCTATCGATCATTGTCACCTGTCAATGTACCAACCAATGTTCCAGCCAAGTTTGCTATAATGGGCTCACAGAACACATCAATGCCAGTTCCACTTGCTCCTAGAAGGCAATTAGAGGCAAGAGCTCTGAACTCTGTCAATAGTTTTAACACACAAGGCCTTGATGAAGATGATGCATTCTTGTTTCCTTGGTAAGTCCTTATTACTGTGTTGTTGCTGCTGCTGCTGCTGTTGTTGTTGATGTTGCTATTGATGTTGCTGCTGTTGATTTTGCTGCTCAGCTGTTGTTGTAAATGATGTTGTTGTTGTTGCTACTGTTGTTGTTGTTGTTGCTGTCTCTGCTGTTTTTCTGTTGTTGTTGTTGTTGTTGTTGTTGTTGTTGTTGTTGTTGTTGTTGTTGTTGTTGTTGTTGTTGTTGTTGTTGTTGTTGTTGTTGTTGTTGTTGTTGTTGTTGTTGTTGTTGTTGTTGTTGTTATTGTTGTTGTTGTTGTTGTTGTTGTTGTTGTTGTTGTTGTTGTTGTTGTTGTTGTTGTTGCTGCTGTTGTTGCTGCTGCTGCTGTTGTTGTTGCTGTTGTGTTCTTACTGCTGTTGATCTTTCTGTTGTTGCTGTTGCTGCTGCTGCTGCTGTTGTTGTTGTTGCTGCTGGTGTTGTTGTTGTTGTTGTTGCTGTTGTTGTTGTTGTTGTTGTTGTTGTTGTTGTTGTTGTTGTTGTTGTTGTTGTTGTTGTTGTTGTTGTTGTTGTTGTTGTTGTTGTTGTTGTTGTACTTGTTGTTACAGTGTGTACTGTATGTATAAAGCTGTATGTGAAAGATCTATTAATCAAATCTTAAGGTCTTCAGAAGGAAGCGAGTCTAGAGTGACATTGGTTAGTGATGAAGACAGACAGTCACCAATGACTGCTATTAAAAAAGAGGACAAGGAAACAGAAAATGAAAGATCAAATAATAATTTGAAAGCTAAAATAGTGGATGATGCTGTTTCAAGAACAGGAGGAGAGGGACATAGTCTTTCTGAAGACATACCAAAAAAGACTCAAGAAATGACCAATATTAAGCTTGGAGAAGTTACTTTGAATGCCAAGAGTAAAGTAGCCTCAGACATGGATAACAATACCATTGGTTTCGAGCAGAGAGCCTCGATGCTTACTAAGTCTGAAAATGAAATAAATAAACCTAAGGATACTACCGAAATGAACGTTGTAGATGAAGTGGATGACGAGCTGCTGGTTGAAATGAATAAAATTAAATTGAAAGTCCTAGAGGAGGTAAACATTTATCATATAAGATAATCTTTAGTTTTTTACAACCTAAAGTTCCTGGCTTAGTCGAAGTGTTTATGAAAAATTCAGTCAGTTTAAATTCGAATTAGTATAGTTGGTTATCAAGATCGGTGTTTACAAGTCTTCTATAATTATTTCAGAGCATATAGTGAAAAGGTGGTACAGCCACAAGAAATATTACATAAACAAATAATGTGTTGTCGTGACAGGGGAAGAAAACAGAAATGAATTTCCAATTGAAATTCAACCCCTTAATAGAGAAATAATAATAATAATTAACAAATTACAAGGAAAATATAATATATGTAGGTATATATAAAAAGCTATAACAGCTGCAAAAGGCTAAAGCGATCTATGGTGGTTGGTAGGTGGATAACTTATCTTTGTAGAGTGTCGAAAATAGGCCTGGTTATGAAAAACGGATCTGGAGTAATTATTAGGGTCAAAGTTGATTTTGATCAGTACTTCATACCTGTAACTACACTAAGTAGGCCGGATCTGTGTTTAAACAGGAGTACTAAATCACTAATTTCACGTCTGTGTTCAAGAGGAAGAAGATTTAAAGATAACAGTCTGTCTCTGTGTGTGACATCACGGGGAGGATAATTCAGTATAAATTTAGTAGCTCTGCGTTGAATGTTATCAGCCTACGATGCTTGGCCGTGTAAGGTGACCATACAAATGGTGCATACTCAAGCCGTGGCCGCACAACAGCACAGAACAGGAGCATGCGCGTGTGGATATCGACGATGTCTCTGCCACAGACTCGTTTAGTAAGAAATACGTCAGTATTTCGTTTCAAAAATAAAAAAACCCAAAAAAACCTCGGCAGTTCCCTACCATTTTACTTGGCTATATTCAAGACACTGCCTACGCGCAGTGTTTAAACTGATTACTTTATAGTCGGTTTCGGGTTGCTTTTGGCGGAGGTGTTTGGGAGTTCGTTCTGGGGTTCGCGGGTTCGTATTGAACTGGGCATTTGATTGGCTACTAGCAACTAAGTGGCCAATCAAAAGCGAAGGTCAGGGAGCTTCGGAGCGACTTTCTGAGCAGTTCCGTCGGGTGCAGCCTGAAACTGACTGTAACATTATTTTTATATTAATACTAATCCACAATTAGGGGTTTGATCTCAATTGGGACGCATGTTCTGTTTCATATCCCTGTCACAATTGTAATTATTTTATATTCGATATTTATTGTTATTAATTTCAAAAACTCATTAATAATTCATAAGGTAAATTCAAAAGTTTAATCAGTGTCTTTATACGTGATAAAGATACCTCCTGATTTACATAAACTTTAGCTTTGATTTTCTCAGCTTAGACAAGGTTATTTTTCAAACTTACTAAATGAACTTACCAAGTGGTTCGTTTTTGAAGCCGTTCAATAAACTCGCAGTTCGTGTTTTATCAGATATAAAAACACTCGGCTTCGCCTCGTGTCTTTATATCTGATAAAACACTCCTGCTCATTTATTAAACAGTACACCGATTAACTTTTCTTTTGTGCAATTTGTGGCAAATTGTTTTATGTTTTCTATTTAACTAGGAACGAACAGTATCTTTGAAAACAGAACAGAAATCGGAAGTTGGTTCACCAATCACTGATACTACTATTGAAACAAAGATAAAAAGTGTTCCAGATGAAGTTTCAAACAATGAAGTTGTAAAAAACAGAGTGGAGGTGATTGAAAAGAGCAAGAAAGATGAAGATAATGCTGATATATCCGAAGAATTGGTGAAGGTTTGAAATCTTAAACATTTTTCTTTTCTGTACAGTGAAGAGAAAGCAAAGAGTGGAAGAAAAGGAATAAAGAGAAAGCGAGAACTGGGAAGACGTAATGATGAGCCAGCGCTCGAAATAAAGCTGGGAAGTTGGGGGGTCAGCATGACCGCTCAAGCGTGAATTTTGGGGGTCAGATACACAATTTGGTGAGTCAACCATTTCCCCCTCTTAATTTGTACATTATACACAAAAGCGTTCATTTCTTGATTTGCACAGAAAATGAAACAAAAAATATTTGAACGCGTTTTTGGTGAGATTTGGGGGAGGTCGAACCGTATGACGGCCTTAAATGCGTAGTGACTAGTTAGCACTGTGAAATGTACATGAAGTTTAATTTTCCACTGCACAAGTTCAGCAAACTTTACGCAAGCATTAATAAATTAGCTTAAAACCAACCTTGAGTCCTAAATGCATTTGAAGATTTCAGCTGGAATGGTTTATGTTACCCCCTGTGTTTGAACTATAAAAGAGTGCAGGAAAAGTGATGACATAAACCTTATTTCGTTAAAACTTGAGCGGTCAAGTTGACCGCCCGTAAGTGATTTTGGGGGGTCAAGTCATGAAAGTGGGGGGTCATTGACCCCTGACCACCCGTTATTTCGAGCGCTGTGAACAGTGGCGGATCTAGGATTTTAGGTGAGGGGCAGTACCTAAATGGGCGCAATCTAGGAGTCAGTAACAGAAAAGATAAGGCAGAGAAGAATGAAACTTGCCGGCCACTGTGTTCGCCACCAAGAAGAGATGGCAAGTGATCTTGTTCTGTGGGAACCATCAGACGGATACACAAACAGGGGAAGAAGAAAACGAAACTACATTGATAACCTGCTGGAAGATACTGGAGTAGATAGTGTAGGAGAGCTCAGAACACTGATGATGGATAGAGAGCATTGGAAGGCACGTGTGAAGACAGTTGGGCGACCTGGCGGTCGACATAGATAGAGATAGATAGAGATAGATAGGAGTCTCCGCGGGGGCTAGCCTGTGTCACAGCCCTAACTCGGTAAGAGTAAGGTCTGTTAACACTCACGTGATAGCTCGTTCCCGCATAAATTAAACCCCAGCTTTTGGGTGAAACAATATATGCAAAATTAAAATAAAACTATAGGCACTTAGGTGTTCAAAACACAGAATACAAAGAGAATCGAAAGACATATATACTACTCAAATCAGTAGAGCGAGACATGGATGATTTTTTTATCGCTTCCGAAGTGTCAGTTTTATTAACCGCAGATCATATTTCAAAGCAATCACGAGGTGTATTCTCATGTACCACGTGATAAACATCCAATCGTTAACTCGTAACTTATCACGTGGTACATAAGAATACACCTCGTGATTGCTTTGAAATTGATCCGCAGTTAATAAAACTGACACTTCGGAAGCGATAAAAAAATCATCCATGTCTCGCTCTACTGATTTGAGTAGTATAGTACTGTTGTGTTTACTTATGTATACCTGTTTTGTTTTGGCGGTCATTGACGCCTTAGCAACGCTAGTTTATAGCGGTTTTGGCTGGCATAATTAAGAATTATTAGCATATTTAGCTCTAATATCGTCCCCAGTCTTCTCCCGGCAGGAACAAGCAATCGCAGGGCTGTGACACAGGCTACCGGGGGCATGCTCTTTCGGAAAATGTTTGAATTCGACGGTCTCGGAACTGGGCTTTCCTGGGTTTTGAGAGCACTTTTGAGATTCAAACAGACTTTTCCCCGTGTTCGAGGCGCACTTTGCGTGGCGTAGGGGCGCTACCCGCTTGCAAATCAGAAAAGATGTGAAGTGAAAAGAGAAATGAACGGAAAAGTGGAAAATAGAAAGGAAGAAAAAAGACGGAGTAGGAAGTGAAGTAGGAAGGAAATAGAAAAAAGAAAAGGAATATAATTATATAAAAGAAAACGAAATGAAAACCGTGGAAAGTGAGCAAAGGAAGGACAAGGGGAATAGAAGAATAAAGACGGAAAGTGGAAGAAAATTACGGAAACATTCAGAATTATGATTTAAAGGAAAGGATTTTGAAGAAGTGAAACTGCATTCAAAATGAATAACATAAAAGCTGTCCAGAAAATGACGATGATCTTCTGATAATTTTGTTTTGTATTTTTTTTTAGTTTGAACTTTCGCTGCCTTTAAAAGTTGCCGTTTCCGACATCGTGAATGTATCGGGGAAGAAAGCACCGTTTGTTGAGAAACCAAGCCATTTACAAGAAAAGAAATACATCACTGTAACGCCACAGTCACATGATGAAGTTACCTTTCTATCTACTTGGCAAGACAAAGGAATACCAGCCTCAATGAAGGTACAGTGCTCAATATGGGCCTGCATGATCATTATACCGCGAAACTCAAAATACAGCTGCAGCGATCAGCGCGGATTTATGTCATGTCGCTGGACACTGATGGCAGAGAGAAGAGGAGAGGAGAGAGTTGTCGAGGAGAGAGCTCTCTCTCCTCTTCTCTATTTAACAAATAGAAAATCGCTTGCGTGTCTCTGTACTGTGATACAAACACGAATGACGTGATTTCAACCGGAAAAAATGCCTAGTGGAAACACGAGGCGAAGCCGAGTGTTTTCACACATTTTTTCCGGTTGAAATTGCGTCATTCGTGTTTGTATCACAGTACAGAGTCACAAAAGCGATTTTCTATTTGTTTTATAAAATAACTAACCGTTTTACGAGGTAAAAAACCAAGGAGAAGCCACCAAAGTGACCGAGACTCAGCTGACGAATGATGGCGTAATCAAATAAATACGCCAGTGATTACGTGAGATTTAACCAAACAGAGCATGCGTTGTACAATATAAAATGAAAATGACGTCAAACGTGTCTCTGTACTCTGAGTGAAAATGGCTCTCGTCCAATCAGAGCGTGCGTAGCATACCTGTTATTTTATAAATATAAACAAAACCCCTGGGGAAAACCTTGGGGCACGGTTGTCGTTGTATGTTTTTTGAAAGTCGAAACAGTAAATCGCAACGGCAATGCTCTTTTCTGATGACTGGGCGATAGGGCTTCATTCTTCGGTGAATTTTGATAAAATTTTGTAAATAAGTAGTTTAGAAAAAGTTCTAAAGTATATATAATTTTAAAAAAATTTCATAAGACAGAACTTTTTAAATCGATAATTTTTATAGCGAAAAATCTGTCCCTACAACCTACCTTAATTTTTTGCATGGGTATTCTCTACAACGATATCTATCATCTCAGCAATTTTTAAGGAAATTCACCGAAGCAAACGGAAGACATGCCGCTTCAATTATGCAATATTCGAAAATATACCAAAATTCCAACGTCATTACTATGGTAACAGCAAATAATTGAACTTTTTGATAAATATTTTGTATCTGCGATAGTTCTGCTATAGTAAGGTCTACTTAGTATTTATCTAACAAATGTTTTAAACTTATGAATAGCATTAGATAACGAGCGTATGAAATAGCGTGTTCAGATTTATGATGGTTTATTATATTGTATTTCAGACTGGAGAAACGTCGGCCATGAAAATTCATCACTTTTGCTCTCAAAATACGACCGTTGAACTACCAGCTCATCTCACTCGTGTCTCCAGAGATATGCACACCGTGGACAAACACAGGGCTGTTGCACAGCGGTATCACACACCTCAGGTAATGTCACGTGACGGGCCACACTAGATCGTTTGCGCTTGATGTCACGTCCACCATCTTGGATGATTTTTCACTTGCCAAGCACTTTTGACAAATGTTTGTTTTGGTACGGTTTTGAAAATGAACTGGAAATCAACTAAGATGGCGTATGATGCCACGTGATATAGCCAATTCTACTCCCGGCGACACCGCTGCCAAACGTTTTACGCATGCGCGACGTCCGGGCGCGTTCTCGGAAAAAAGAGCGGGAAAACACTGAAATATTTGAACTGGTCCCAGAGTCCGACACAAAAGTTAAAATTATAAGCATACTACCAAAAAGATAAGGTAGGTAATTTGTGCATGGCTTCCTTGTCAATATTGTAACATATTCTGAATTTACCCCTTCGTAATTTTCTTTACCCTTTTTTTAAAACACAAATGAATAGTCGAGTTTTACTTAGTCTTCACTGTCTGGTTGTTGTCGCCACGGCTAGTTCCCACTTCTCTTGCAATGTTTACTCAGCAATGTTTACTCAGCAATGTTTGGCAGCGGTGTTACTTCCGGCATTACCACATTATATATATATATATATATATACAGAACTCGTGGCCAAGCTCTTGGCAACGGCTTCCATAGCTCAGTGGTCAGAGCACTGCACTGGCATCGCAGGGTCGCCGGTTCAGTTTCTAGGCGGAAGACCTTGATGTTATATTTTTCGCAGCTGGTCCTGGTTTGGTCTTATAATGTATATATTCTACACTCGGAATTTTCCTTCACCAAATTTACTCAGTGTATCCAGTTTAATCGAGTGAAATGCCAAATATTGCTTGTAATATAACAGAGAACTGTTTAGATATATGACTGATAAGGTTATGTAGTATAAATATTTAATAAAATTAGTTTAGTCAGTTTAAACAGCCTTGATCCAAGTCTACATTGTATTCTTAATACATTTAGTATTCTTCAAGGTAATTTTTCAAGGTAAATTATCATGTTCACTCATTTGACTTTCCAGGAAACGCTTCCTCGTGTACTTCCTACACTGGAAGGACTTCCGCGATGCAAACATTTTGATGCTGACGAGGATTGGCAAGTGGCCGCAGGGGAGTACGTGTTTGAAAGACGATTGTCGGAGGTAGCTGACAATATTCTTATGAATGTTGCTGACCAAGGGGATACGCTGGAAAATTTGCGAGATGCCGCAAATAAAATGGTATGTATTGTTATGTACCGTTAATTTTGTTCTATTAGCTCCCAGGTGCTTATTTAATTTTAAGACCCAGAGAGGAGGTATAAGGGGGGCTTGGGGGTGTTTATTTTCCCTCTTGGTAGAGCTAGCCTGGCCTAGTTTCTAGGCCTTCCTTGGTTGACACGTTTCGGAAGTGATCCGAACGGACCCGCTGGGGAAGGCCTAGCAAAATTCGAAAACACTTTCACTTTACAGCTCAGTTGTTTATTGAGGAAGATTTGTTATGTTATGACGTCCTACATGTAAGTGTTTCCCGACACTTACCATCAAATACAAAACTGCATAAAATAATATAAGCTCTACTCACCTCGGATCGACGAAGGTTCACTGGCCTAGCTTTCTTATCACTAGATTTCCTTCTGCAACCGCCAAAAGTTGAAAGTTAAACAGTTAAATTTTCATTTCGAATTGGAATATATTCCATAATTTCCTTCTTTCGATCGCCAACTGGTAAAATCTTCGCAGACATCCTTATACTTTTATATAATATACTGTCGCTACGCTAGATCCCAGGAACACTCGAAGGTCCAGAACGATTCTGGGCAAGACCTTTTTACGAATATTGCTATAGGCCTTCTCGTTTCCAGCCTCTCCCCAGTCTTCTCAAGAACCCAAACCGACTACGCGGCCAAGCTCATGGCGGAAACGAAAGGCTTAGAAACTAGGCTAGGGCCAGCCCTCTTTGCTGAGATCCCGCATCTCAGCGTAATTCCTTGTAAGAATTTGTTTGCGTTTACATGACAAGAGGCCAGCCCTCCTAGGCGAGATCTTGGGTTGTCAATAGCGAGAATATATAGAGGATATTACACGGTGGTGCGAAGATATGAATTTTATCTTCGAGTGGTGAAAACAATATTTTACGAATGAGCGTAGCGAATGAGTAAAATATTGTTTTTACCACGAGAAGATAAAATTCATATCTTCAAGCCAGCGTGTAATGTTCTTTTTATTATATAGATTCAATGCAAAAAGGGGGAAAATGTTTAATCACGTGATCGATATCTTCACTAGTGAGGATATGGAAAATGTGTCACTGCATATTTCTTAGTAAAATACTCCCATCTATATAATAAATACCTGTATGGGATGTTTTACATCAAACGTTGCAATAACTAGTCTCACGATATGTGTTGTATATGCAGTTTTCAGGAGCTACCGACGAGCCTCTCAATGTTCAAGGGACGAAAATTGATCTTAAAGATGATTCAACAAGGTAGATTTCATATACTGCATGTATAATGTGTTTTCTTGTGAGCTCTATATCATTTCAGTGAAACTGCCCGGTTCACCATTTCAACGCGACTTAGCAATAGGCGAATTTCAGGCTATTGCGCGCGCATCATTTTACAAAGGAATTGGCGGGCTCTCGGCGGGCTCCCCACGAAATAGGCAATGGCAAACAGACTTGCTAGCGAGCCAACAACAGCAGAATAACAGTGCTAAACATCCAGAAACTGTATCTATACTTTGTTGATTTTAAACAGTATGTTTACTTTGAGTGAAGCTTGCCAGTTTTATTTAAAATGATGCGCGCGCAACACCCTGAAACTCGTCTATTTGGATTGCTCATTCCTTATGGTCAGCAGTAAACATTTTGAAGCCAATGGCGGCCATATTGGTACTTCAGGTCCAGTGTACCCTTTGGGTTACAATGTTACATGGAACGGATTGAGTGTTCAAGTCAAATCTCGCACGTTGTTTCACCTTGTAGTGTTTACATGAAGAAGATTGATTGAAACGGATGGCTAAAGTCAATCCATGCAGTGGGGTGGATTGACTTGAGATTCAAGCAAGGATCGACTTGAATGTCTCCAATCTGATTCGTCTAAACACGGTTTTACTTGAAAATGACTTGATACGCATGAGTGAAGTTGGTGCGTGTCATGCTAAACTGCAGACATTGAGGGAAGCACAGGAAATAGTGTTCCAAAACCGAAAACACTGTTCCAAGCAGATCGGATTCTCCATGTAAACATGTGCTCGGATTGACTTCACTTGCGTTTTTCGATCATGTTGTATGGACGGTCGATCCGCTTCATGTAAACAGGGTACGTCCTAAGAGTAGTTCATACTTTCATCTCATATCTGATACAAAAACCAATGTTGACGTCACACGACCAAACTTAGTCCGTTTGGGTTTACCAGGGAAGTCGAAAAAGCTTTAAAACAATTGTGAGCTGCCAACTTAGAGTTTATCCCATTGCTGCCTAGGATGTCTGAGGGTTTAGTCCCTTTGATAAGTAAAATTGTCTGGAAGTCGTGGACTGTCTAAAGCTTTTCAAAACTCAAGAGTAACACTAGGGCTATGCAAGGAACTAGAATGAGGCACAAATGTACACCTCAAGGTGGCTCCCTACGGTAATTTCAATAGGGGACTGGTGACTAGAAATAGTATGGCTACGCATGCGTAAATAGCGATCTTGTCGATTCGAAATTCTATAACCGCGTCGGCATAGATGTTAGACTTGTAGACGTTTTCTTCGGTGAATTTTTCTAAATAAGTAAGTAAGTAGTTTATAAAAAGTTCTAAAGTATATATAATTTTTAAAAATCTTCATAAGACAGAACTGTTTTAAATCGATAATTTTGATAGCGAAAAATCTGTACATACAACCCTCTATGATTTTGTGCATGGATATTCTCCACAACAGTATCTATCATCTCAGCAATTTTCAAAAAATTTCACCGAAGCAAACTGAAGAGATGCCGCTTCAATTATGCAATATTTGAAAATATACCAAAGTTCCAACGTCATTATTACCATGGTAACAGCAAATAATTGAACTTTTTGATAGATATTTTATATCTGCGGTAGTTCTGCTATAGTAAGGTCTACTTAGTATTTATCTTACAAATTTTTAAACTTGTGAATAACATCAGATAATGAGCGTGTGAAATAGCGCGTATTTATTGAAACTATAGCGAGCCACCTTAAGTTGATTAAAAACTGAGTAGGCTTTTCATTCTTTACCTTGCTTTAAGGTTTTATTGGAGCCCAGCACCTCCAAAACTGCATCTCCCTCCGTCGTTCGTTCGTGATCAGATGTTCCCAGCTTATCAAGGGGCACCTGTGTTGAAGGAGACGCTGGAAACTGAGTATGGGACCGTAGAAACGGTGAATGATGACTCCGAGGATGACGAAAGTAATGTGGATAAAATGGACCCAGAAGATCGAGAAGCACGCGAGAGGTAATATTTCTACGTTTGTTAGGTCTGACCAAATGCTTTCAACATCGCATTCAACATTGTTGAACGATGTTGAATAATGTTGAAAACACGAGTGGCCAAATGAATTCAACATCGTTCAACAATCACGAATGACAATTAATTGAACGCGGGCTACCACAAAAGCTGGAATCGAGCCTAAGCGGCAAAACTAGTTTGAATGAACATGGAAAATGTATTTATATCAAAGAAGACGCTGTGTCGTAGTGTTTGCCATCCTGGGGTTCCTTTTGATTCTCCTTTTTTTATTCTTGCTACTTTATTTCCATCTCCTTGGCGATTGTGTGTTGTATCAACGTTTTCTACCAGTGATGAATCCAGCTTGATCTGGTAGGGGGGGGGGGGGGGGCTGAGTGAGTGAACGAAGTGAGATCAGGCCTGCGGCGTGGGGTCCGACCGAGGCAGGGTGGAGCGCCGCTGACAGAGCTGTGGCAGGAGTCTGGGGACCCAGCCCCTGGCAGGGTCCAGGGTCCGAGCTGGTGGTTGGGCTGGGGGTATGGGGGCGAAGCCCACCAGAAAATTTTTTTTATACCTATTAATACCTATGAATCATATGATAGCTAATATATGAATCATATATCTATGAATCATGTGATAACAGATAGCTATACCTAATACCTAGGTCCTATGAAGTTTACACGGACATTGAATGAATGCGTCCTTTAATGTACTTGGATTTGAAAAGGCAATTGGCACCCCCCTGCACCCCCTGTAAATCCATCACTGTTTTCTACCAAAGTAGAAGTGCCACGACTTACTTGGCCCAGGCTCTCACCCTCACAATATCCCGTATGGCACATGTCTCTGTTCAACAAAGTTGAATGAAATGGCCAAATGCGTTCCACACTTTTCAACCTTTTGAGAACAATAGAAATGTTGAACGCGAGTTGAAAGAAAATGTGAACATGTTCAAATTTCGTTCAACATCATTCAACACCATTCAACAACGTTCAACATCATTCAACAGGGTTGGCCAAACGCTTTCAACATGTTGAATTCAACAATGTTGAACGATGTTGAATGAAATGTTGAAAGCGCTTGGCCAGTGGTTCTCGAATGAAAATATTGTCAGTAATGTTTCTGCTTAACCTTAAAGATATTATGGTACTTGGTAATAGTGC
>OZ036007.1:11909710-11984710 GCA_964035015.1 Corallium rubrum
GAAATAAAGGGCGAGCGATTTGCGTCGGTTTTGGACGTTCGTCGGCAAATGGGAAAAATCAGGGCATCGTTACGCGTTGTTCAAACAACAACCAACGAATCCGATGACTCCGAACTGTTTTCTAGTTTAGAAACAGAAAGGTAATTGATCTATTGCGCGATGTAAAAAAAATAATATATCGTATAAAATTATGGAATGAGTTAAGGTGCTGTTACACGATGTGATTTTTCTTGTAACTTGTAACAAATTTACTCATGGATTTACTCGTGGAAAAAAACTCGCAAGTTGCAGGAAGGGTGTTACACGTTCAGCGACTTGCGAACATTGTTGCAAGTTGCAATAAAAAGTAGAACCCATCCAACTTTTCTTGTGACTTGCAACATGGCAAAAACAACAAAATCGCAAGTTGCTACGGGGTGTTACCACTGATCTCGAAATAATACTGGATTAAGTATCTATTGTTTTTAAAATGAAGCCGGAAGTCGGCCATTACTAAGGGACCAAGTGATGGTCTTTCTAGCGTATTCTGGCACCGATATAAACATCTTGTTGAATGATGTGCTGAATCTTTAAAAGAAAGTATAGTTCAATATTCTTTTTGGGCACAGCAGACGTTTTAAGAAGACAGACATTTTTCAGCATGTTTGGTTCCTTAGTAATGGCGAATTTCTTTTGTTTAGCGGACTTCATTTTCTGAACCAGTGGACAATAGGTTGCATTATCCAGTCTTCTTTTGAGATCAGTGGGCGTTACACGATACGATTTATTTTGCAACCTGCAACATTCAGGCTATTTGTTGCAAGTTGCAACAAAAATCGCATCGTGTAACAGTAGCTTTAAGCTTTTTTCGTGCAATTTTTTACAGCAGCAGTTGACGGCATTTGTATTATCCTCTTTTATTTAAAATTTAATACTACGGTATTTTTATTTTTTTATAGAAGACCTCAGTCGCAGCCAGATCTTAGTAATGAACTGAGTTTGTGTGTCCCCTCCGACTACCACACCAGCATGCAAGAGGTAGGAGTCTAGGAGATAGTAGAGAGATTAAAGCTGTGTTTACACGGCCAAAATTTAAGCACGCTTAAGTTAAGCGTGCTTAATATGCGCCACCTTGGTGCGTTTACACGGTCATTTAACAATCCCTTACTAAAACATGTACACCATTATTCAACATGGCGGACGAGCTATATTTTTGGTTTTGGAAGCTTCGTATGGCTAGCGTGCGTCAAAGAACAACGGAAGACATCGGTTCACGAGTAAGAGTAATAGCTAAAAGAAAGAAACAAAGGAACAAAGAATAGCGAGATGGAAGCTTCTACAGCAGGGCAAAAAAATGCATTTATCGTATTAATAACACCATATTAATAGCAAGCGTTTTTCAATCCCGTTGCGTTTACACGACCAAGTTAAGCGCGATTAACTGATCGCCCGCTTAAAGTCGGGTGTGGCTCAGATCCCGCTTAAATTTTTACCGTGTAAACAGGGCTTAAGATTCACGGCAAACGTGAGACAGCCGTTTGACGTTCGCGTGATTGAAACTAGAGAGATTAAGATTGACGTGAGCAGATCTAAGATGGCGGTTAAAAAGAGGTATTTGAAGTTGTCGATGAAAAGGTTGCTTTTTCGTGTTCGTTTTGATATCTATGACTTAAAAGCATTTTTTGATTATTATTACCTCTTCCAGGAGGTTATGTTTTTTACCCCTTTCTGCATGTTTGTTTGTTTGTTTGTTTGTTTGTTTGTTTGTTTGTTTGTTTGTTTGTTTGTTTGTTTGTTTGTTTGTTTGTTTGTTTGTTTGTTTGTTTGTTTGTTTGTTTGTTTGTTTGTTTGTTTGTTTGTTTGTTTGTTTGTTTGTTTGTTTGTTTGTTTGTTTATTTGTTTGTTGGTTTGTTTGTTGGTTTGTTTGCCTGTCTGTCACCAGGATATCTCAAAAAGTATTGCACCGATTGTCATGAACGTTTGGGTTGGCCATAGAACAACGACCAATCCATTAAATTTTGGTTGAATTTAGTAAAAATTTGGATGAGAAATTAATAAAAATTTGACCGCAAGATTCTCCGTGTAGAATAAATGCTTAATTGCGTCATTATCTTTATTTTATGCAAACATTTTTGCATAATTTTGGTATGAGTGCAATCAAGCATTTTATTCATACATGCATGTGTTGGTCTCGTGAGCTAGTCTGGTTTGCGGGATGGCTCGTTTTCTTTTTAAAGTGTATATGAAATGAAAATTAAGTTTGTTTAATTTGGAAGAACTCTTGATATTGTAAAGTAACATCTTCTACAGTTTTTCTCTATCTTACTTCGTTCTTGAGATCTTACTATCTGTTAAATCGCTTGAACCTGTGTTTGTTTAAAGTCATGAGACAAATACACCTACGTGCCCAGTTTCGTGTGACTTTGTTCGATAACTTCAACAATATTCCTAGTTTTCCAACAACTCATTATACAATGTAAAGTATGCGGTGTGCTCATTTACATATCAAACAAATAGTAATATCTCAAGAATGAAGTAAGATATGGAAAAATTGTAGAAGATGTTACTTTACAATATCAAGAGTTCTTTCAAATTAGACAAACTTAATTTTTATTTCATATACACTTTAAACATCTCTAATAACCCACTGGCGGAGGTATATGCAGTCTCAGACTGCCCTCTAGTTAACACTAATAATATATTAAAAGACCCTTGAATGCGTATCTAGCATTTTAATGACGACGTTTAGATGTTTTAGATCATTTTATCCCGGTTGCATTCGCGGTTGAGTATACCGTTTTTCGGAAGCGAAAATAATACCTGGTAAACGCGAGCGGCCATTTTTTTTTCTTAATAAAATATTGTTATAAAAAGTAGTTTGTTCGACTATCCTGTAATTAGAAGCGTAACGACGTTTTCTGAATTTAGCTTGAAGAACAAGCCGCTCTGGTATCAGCAATCAAGTCAGAAAGAAAGAGCCCAACGCTAAGCGAGAACCCACTGTCCCCGAAGGTGTGTGTGTGAACCTTTTTTGTGCGTATGTGACATTCACTTTTTTATTATATTTTTATTATACAGGCGATGTGTACGTTATTTTATTTTTAATTTTCTGCATTTTGTATTAGGACGAAACATCAGAAGAAAAACGTGATTTATGTAATCGTTCCTACTCTTTGACCACAGGTATGCAACAATCTACCGGCAATCTCACTCTTAGATCCCGTTTACACGATACCGGTACAATTTGAAAACGGAACAAAATCATGCCGTTTAGGCCTCACACGATACTGGCACAAAAATGACATGAAAACGGCACAAAATGAAGACGGGTTCCTTGACGGCATGAAATGAAAACGGAACACAAACCGGTATCGTGTAAACGCCCGTACCGTAACAGTTTGACGACGGTAATCACGATATATACGACCACAGTATTCGGGTCGGCAGTATTCACAAAGTCTTCTCAATTCTCATTGGAAGAGAATAGTCACATGCTAATCCGTCATTACATTATACCGGCACCGTGTAAACGCAAGACTTTTTGGCCTGTATTTACACACCGGCATGATTTTCTTCCGTTTTCAAATTGTACTGCATCGTGTAAATGGGGTCTTAAAGACGGGAGGGTGTAATTCCCTACCCAGTTTACACGGTTGGGGGAGGTGGAGTGGTAGTGTGAACGGCTTTTTAGAATTCTCTACTTGTAAACTTTTCAACATCTCAGTATCATGTGGCCTGTACTATGTAATTATTCAATTTTCTTTATTTTAACCATTCTTTGTATTTATGTAACCAAAATAGTGCCAATAAATGTTGTCGGTGGTGGTGGTGGTGATGCTGTCGGTGGTGGTGTTATTGTTGGTGGTGGTGTTGGTGTTGGCGGTGGGAGTATTGTTGTTGGTGGTGGTGTTGGTGTTGTTGGTGATGTTCTTTTTGGTGGTGGTGGTGTTGGTGGTGGTGGTGTTGGTGTTGGTGTTTTTTGTTGGTGTTGGTGGTATTGTTGTTGGTGGTGATGTTGGTGGTGGTGGTGATGTTTTTGGTGGTGGTGGTGGTTGTGATGTTGTTGTTGGTTTTGTTGGTGATGTTGTTGTTGTTGTTGTTGGTGTTGGTGGTGGTGGTGTGGTTGTTAGTGGTGGTGTTAGTATTTCAACTTTTCAAATTGCACTCTGAAAATCCTTTTCAGATTCAGCACATCAGGAGTCTTACGCGGAGAGAAGAGAAGACGGAATAACAGACACTAACTCGGTGATCACTACAACTAGCAGGGGTGTTTTCTCAACAAGAAAAACGGGGTAAGATGGTTTTGTGCCATTCTGATTCAAACCGGTTGGATCAATTCAGTTCTGATTGTGCCAACTGATCTCTACCGCTCAGGATGTACATATGAACCATATATGATAGGTTGTACGTATACATGTGGTGCATGTGGTATATGTTTGCGAGCCTGGTTGGTGTAATGTAACAGACGTTCATTACTCAGAAACAATTTCTGACCCCAGACAGACAGGGTTCGAACCTGCAACCTTCTAAGAACGGTTAGACGCCCTAACCATTGAGCCACTGAGGCTCAGATGGAAAGCTAAGGTTTCAAATTTATAGTCATATGTGCTCCTAAGTGGTAGCGTTTGCATATGGGATGTCGTAGTTAAAGTGACATAATAAGTTGTACGTATACCTGTGGTGCATGTATGTGACGCTCCGTGGCTCAATGGTTAGTGCGTCTAACCGGTCATTAGAAGGTTGTGTTTGTTGAGCAAGGGCAAGATTTGGTTCTACTACACAGGCGTTGGCTCGTCGCCAAGATTAAGGCTCAATCCAAGTTGTTGTAAGCAGTCCATTCCAAGAATAGCAGGATACGCGAGATTCTCGACCACGGTAATTCGAACGTTTCGTAAAGTTTGTGTACCGAATCGTTGCCAGCAAATCTCGAGAGACTCCTAGACGTGAGCCATCG
This sequence comes from Corallium rubrum, assembly GCA_964035015.1. Classification (NCBI taxonomy): domain Eukaryota; kingdom Metazoa; phylum Cnidaria; class Anthozoa; order Scleralcyonacea; family Coralliidae; genus Corallium; species Corallium rubrum. Next base: position 11,914,644 of record OZ036007.1, read on the forward strand.
GCCGTGTGGGGTTGAAACATCGGTTGTATTCGGTCACCTTTGGCTTGATCGGCTAGTGAGCGAACAATAGCAGTGCACTGTGCACCAGTGTCAATGATCCATTGCACTGTGCACCAGTGTCAATGATCCAATTGCACGGTACACTGCCGACGGTACCGCGCATTTCTAAACGATTGTTCGTATGCGAAACTTGAGAGGCAGGGGATATTAAAACACTGGGTTGCAGGTTCGCACCCTGTCTGGGGCTCAGTAATTGAGCTTGACGAACGTCTACCGAATATCTGGTACATATGAACTGTTCATTAGAAGGTTGTGGGTTCGATCCCTGTCTGGGGCTCGGAAACATAATATTTCTTTTAGTTTCATCTGGATTTTCTATCCAATGTTTTTTTTTACTTTAGGAAAATTTCTCGCAAAACTTTTCCCACTCATGCAAGGAAGGCAAAAAAAGACACGTTGGATGACCAGGAAAGGATGAGAAGGAAGAAGGTATAGGACTCATAAATTTAATTCAAGATGCCAATTTTAAGATAATATCCTTAAAGTGTCTATGAAATGAAAAATTCGTTGGCATTTTTGTTGTTTTATTGTACAGAGGAGCATGGCAGGAGCACTCACTGAAAAGTTCAAGATAATCTGATCCGTAGTTTTCGGGCTATTAACTCTCAAAGTTTGCCATGGCTAGTTCGTTCTTGGAGAAAAATTGGGCTTTCGGTAACACTGCTTATGACGTACGCAAATGGACAACTATGCATAAGAACAATAGATTTCACTATTAATGATCCATCTGCGTACGTCATAAGGCATTGTTACCAAGAAGCCCAAATTTCCCCAAAATAAACTATCCACGGCAAATTTTGAGAGTTGATAGCGCGAAAACTACGCATCAGATTCTCTTGAAATTTTCAGTGAGTGCTCTTGTCATGCTTCTCTGTACAATAAAACAACAAAAATGCCAACGTATTTTTCACTTCATAGACACTTTAAAGACCGTGGAATCCGAATATGATGGGGGTTTTCCCGCTGATTTGGGGATGTTGAGTCGACGAATTTTGAAGTATTTTTATAAAAAGCCGTGTTGTATGAACAGTCTGGCATTAGAAAGTATGTGACGTAAACGGAGGAACGATTTTACGATCCATTAAAGTAAACACGCTTGAAAAGCGTCAAATACTTTAATACATGTGCGGTTGGAAACTTGCACAAGTTATAATCAGCTTTTCTTATGATTTCAATCGTCTAGGTTTAACTGTTTACGTCACAAACTTGCTAGTGCCAGACTCTTTATTATACAACACGGCTTTTTTTAGAATACTTTGTTAAAAAATCAGAAATCAACAAAAAATACGGTTTGCTTCAAATTTTTATCATCATATTCGTATTCTCCAAACTTTGGCGCATATAACAAGCCGAAAAAATAATTTGCGTTGAGTTGCCCTTTAAACCACATGTTCTTATATATTTGTAGAGATTGCAAAAGAAAGTACAAGAATTCTTAAACCAACCTCCCCGAATGATTACAAGGTTGGGAGATATTTGAAAATATTTATTTGAAACCATGTTTTTATAAGATCAGATGTCCCACATTTTGACTTTTTTATTTGGCTTCTTTTTTAGCTTGGACATTTGAAGTATATAAATTATAAATTGTACAATTATATTCTTTTATTTTTTTGCTGTTTAACAGATCAGAATCCTTGCATTCCTTGTCAGACCAAAGGTAAGAAAAATGGCGAGTACGATGGCAAGTGTTTTACAGGTGTTCCAGTAAATACCTCCCACCCCCAACCCGAACCCCCCTTTCTTAAAGTGCTTATATCACTTGTGGGGTTCTACGGTATTTGAATAGAGCAAATAAAGTTAGTTAATAAGTTATTTTGCCGTTTTTGATTTACTTTAATAGTTTCTGAGATTTAAAGCCGTTAAACACGCCAACTTCGGTTTTTCACCAAAAATTTCCGTCGTTCATTTTTAAGCACGGGGGCCTGGGACTCAGGAACCTAAGCCGACCGTCTTCTTAGTTGGAACTCTCGTGCGTCCTGGAAAACGGGTGTGAGTTCGACATTTCGATTTTTCAGTCAGATATATGTGTTTTTGTGAATCAATAAGCCGAAACGTAGTTGTTTTGGATTGACTCGTTCCTGAGTCCCAGGCCCCCAAGGTGTTAAAATGAACGACGGAAATTTTTGAGAATTGGCATGTTCAGAAGGCAATATGTCTGGAACTATTTGACTAAAAAAAACCGGCAAAATAACTTATTAACTGATTTTTTCTGCTTTTTTTAAATACGTTAAAACCCCACAAGTGATATAAGCACTTTAAAAATTATAGCCTGCGAGCCGGCTCTCCTTTGGGGATTGGGGAGAGGAGGAGAAGGAGAGCCTGCACGCGTAGTATTGTTTTTTGAGTAGTAGCGTTCCAAATTGGGACGCAGCTTACTGATTGGACGAGATGCTGATTGTTGACGTAATTTGTAATTAATATTAAGTGCATTTGTGTCTGAAAGATACATCCATCAGGTAAATATTTTTAATATCTTTTACCATTTAATATCAAGCTAGGGTTGTACGAACTGTAATCATATTATTAGGATAGACCCAGATCGATAGACCCGAATCATTTTGAAACGAAATACTGACGTTTCGAGGGGAGTCCTTCATCATTAGTGTGAAAGCACATCGTCGTCTCATGGATAAGTCAATTAATTGAGAATTTGGTATCAAAGGACAACTTCCTACGATTGAGAAAATATTATTTCTATAAAACTAACGATCAGGTTCGAAACACCATATTCGCCTGCAATACACACGGCTTTTTGTAGCAAACCGATAGCATTATTAAATCTTGCATGCCTATAAACTGATTTGTTGTTATAAAGCTTGCGGGTACCACAGAATATTTTTTGTATTCCAACTTAATTATTATTTATATGACTGAAGTTCCTACGGCCAGGCAAAGTTGAAGTCTGAAAGACTCCGGCTCCTTCTTTTCAGTTCTTCCGCTCGATATGTGAAAATAGAGATAGGAAAAAGTCAGACAGGGCGTACCGAAGTGGCACGGCGGCTATACGGCGGCATATCATTACCTTGTCATTTGTGGAACAAGATGACTTAGTAATTTCAGAACTACACATCGTTGAAATATATTGTGCACGTATGCTGTTATATGTTGAATGAGCTTTCATTTGATGTAGAGTTCAAGATTCTGCGTTTTATGAAACTTGTTATACTGTCCAAAATGTGCGAACCACTGTTCCAAATAAGATTTCATTAGCGTATTCGTCTGGCGAGGAAGTAAAACCGTTTTCTTTGTTTACATTGCGTGTCTGGTTTGTGATTGGTCACTTTTGACAACCCGTTAGAAGGGGCGGCATTCAAATTTGATAGCTATGCGTGCAGGCTCTATTTCACCTCCCGCTCCCAAGAGCCGGCTCGCAGGCTATAAAAATTAAAGAAAGTGAATTCTCAAAATCAACCTTGTGCTTCCTTGTGGCTAGGGTCTTCACTCGGTGCTCGTATACTCGTATGAGTGAATCGCTGAGTATAGACTCTGGCTACGAGATTGCCCCAAAATATGTCCCCTGTGCCAAATTTCCTGATAAATATGTCCTTCCACGTTCGTTCGTTCGTTCGTTCGTTCGTTCGTTCGTTCGTTCGTTCGTTCGTTCGTTCGTTCGTTCGTTCGTTCGTTCGTTCGTTCGTTCGTTCGTTCGTTCGTTCGTTCGTTCGTTCGTTCGTTCGTTCGTTCGTTCGTTCGTTCGTTCGTTCGTTCGTTCGTTCGTTCGTTCGTTCGTTCGTTCGTTCGTTCGTTCGTTCGTTCGTTCGTTCGTTCGTTCGTTCGTTCGTTCGTTCGTTCGTTCGTTCGTTCGTTCGTTCGTTCGTTCGTTCGTTCGTTCGTTCGTTCGTTTGTTCGTTCGTTCGTTTTGTTCGTTCGTTCGTTTTGTTCAAATATTTGCTTGTTCAAACTTTTCTAATTTATTCGACTTCTTAATCCTTTCCGTGCTAGTCGTTCTCACTTGGATCTCAACCGTGAGAGGCAACGCACTAACTGCACACACCACCCGTTTATCGCAAGAACTGCCAGATGTCTTAGCGCTGTTTAAAATGCTTTCGTAATTTGACGTTTTTTATTGTCTAGGATGCTAAGACGGTCTTCAAGTCTTCCTTGCTTAATGGACTATCAATCTTTGAATAATGAAAATATGTAAGTATATACGACTTAAATTTTTCAGCTAAACAGTGAAGAGATTGTTTCTGAGCACTGAAAAGGTGTAATAGATTTTTTTGATAAATGTCTCCGAAAACCATAACTTTATTTTGACCAAAATGTACACGAGGAGGAGTGTTTCATCAGGATATGCAACACCTAGACGTTTGTTGAAAAACAAATCAGTATCTTAAAGGGCATATGACTCGAAAATTAAGTTTGTCTTATTGAAAAGAACATTTAAAATGATAAGATAACATATAGCAAAGATATGTAACCTTCTCTCGGCAACTCATAATATCATTATGCACGTGACGTAAAAAGTTGTGCATTTGCATATCAAACAAACTGGAATATCCCAAAAACGAAGCAAGGAAACCAAAAACTGCAAAAGATGTTATCATTTTAAATGTCCTTTTCAATAAGACAAACTTAATTTTCGAGTTATATGCCCTTTAAGACAACTCATTAATAATTCATGAGCTAATTAGCCAATCAAATATTTGGTCATGTAACCCGGGAAAGGTCGCGCAGACTGAATTCATAATTAAGAAATCAGATGATAAACGGCACGAACAAAAAACCGTTTATTAGCACATTTCTTAATTATAAAGTCAACATGAGGGCATTGGGTACTAATATACACCATTGTCTACATTGTTCACAGAATTCGCGTGAGGACTTGGTGATATTGGTGCAGATTAGATTAGATTAGATTGGATTAGATTAGATTAGATTAGATTAGATTAGATTAGATTAGATTAGATTAGATTAGATAATCTAATATGCACCAAGTCCTCTCGCGAATTCTACTATAATAGACGATTGAGAAGCTATTTCATAAACTCGTGTATCGTGTTTTACCAGGGGTTACAAACATTCGAAAACAATAAATTTTCATTATTCTCTCAGAGAACAATGAAAATTACTCGGTTAACGGCCTCGTGGTTTTCACTGCGCTCTCGTGTTTATAACCTCTGGAAAAACACTCCCACTCGTTTATGAAATATTAGCAAGGTTCAGATCACACTTCCACTACCGCTACCGCTACCGTAAATATAATTAAGCATGTCAAATATGGTCGCAGGTCTCAAACCTAGTGCAAAAAGAAAGCGTTTTACGATACCAGGATTAAAACCAACTACGACTACAGAACAAAAAAACGAACATAACATCAGTTTAACCATATTTACGGTAGCGGTAGTGGAAGTGTGATCAGAACCTCGCTATTACGTAACTTCTTCCTCCGATATCCAAACCACCGACACGGTACTGATTTCCTTTGTTTTTGACTCAAGAGTTATTAATGATTTGAGATGGAGCGTGCAAGGAATTGAGCTGACAGCAGTTTAATAACTAGCATCAGGAGAAAAGTGTTACAAAACTGGTGAATAATATTTTTCAGGAGTGAATACGATCTATTTTTCTGGATCCAAGATGAATATTGGTACAAATGGCTTGACGAAGTTTATCCCCCAAGCTCCGCACCTCCTGATATCCTCAGAGGTAGGCATAGAATTTTTAGTAGAAATATGTTCACAGTGAGCTCAGCTGTTGTTGTTACTGTTGTTGGCGTTGGTGTTGCTGCTGGTCCTGCTGTTGTTGTTGTCGTAGTTGTTGGTGTTGGTGGTGTTAGTGGTGTTGTTGTTGTTGTTTGTATTGGTGGTGGTGGTGGTGTTGGTGGTGGTGGGGGTGTTGTTGTTGGTGTTGGTGTTGGTGTTGGTGTTGGTGGTGGTGGTGGTGGTGTTGTTGTTTGTATTGGTGGTGGTGGTGGTGTTGGTGGTGGTGGGGGTGTTGTTGTTGGTGTTGGTGTTGGTGGTGGTGGTGTTAGTGGTGGTGTTGTTGTTTGTATTGGTGGTGGTGTTGTTGGTGTTGTTGGTAGTGGTGTTGTTGGTAGTGTTGTCGTTGTTGTTGTTGTTGGTGGTGTTGTTGTTGTTGGTAGTGTTGTTGTTGTTGTTGTTGGTGGTGGTGGTGGTGTTGTTGTTGTTGTTGGTAGTGTTGTTGTTGTTGGTAGTGTTGTTGTTGTTGTTGTTGGTGGTGGTGATGGTGGTGATATTGTTGCTGTTGCTGTTCTTGATGATGATGATGATGATGATGATGATGATGATGATGATGATGATGATGATGATGATGATGATGATGATGCTGTTGGCGTTGCTGCTGCTGTTGGTTGTGGTTGTGGTGCTGCTGTTGTGAATATATCGCACCAATGTCCGATAATATAATAATAATAATAATAATAATAATAATAATAATAATAATAATAATAATAATAATAATAATAATAGCTTTCCGAGTTTCAATTGGATTTAAAACAGACTTATTTACCTGTATCCTTGTTCCACATCCTAAGTGATGGCATGTCATGTTATGTGATTGGATCCCAACACCTGTTTTATGACCTGTTTTTTGTTTATTATGATTTACTTTACAAAAATAGCGTAAATAATTTAACATATTTTGTTGTATAGATATGATGAGTAGTTTGTCAGCAAGAAACAAGTCAAGCAGGTGACTAAAAATAATTCCATCTACTGTGGCATGTGACAGGGTCAACCAGCCTATACAATATATTTCAATTTGTTGTCTCATTTTTGTTATATTTGCAGTAGTCGCATTTCATCAAATGTTCTGGATGAAATAGAAGTCATTGAACCCCACATAGATGAAGATAAGAAACAACTTTACGAGGTAGCTTCAACATTATGGTTGAAAAATCTTAAAGGGCATTATATGTTATTCTATTTTCCGTTGAGGTCGGAAAAGTTCAATCTAATACCAAAGAAATAATTGAAACCAGTCACTCGGTTCCACTTTTATGAACTGCCTGAGTTTGAGTTTTTACTCCTTTTGCTGAACTCGTGTGAACGACGAGCGCGTCGAAATGAAGACTGATACCAGTACCTTGTGATGTCATACCGGTAACAAACAACAAGGTGATTGGTGGGTTTTACCGGTATGACGTCAAAGACAATGGAGTACCCATTCTCCTAGAAACGCGGTCATGCTTCAAGAGGACCTAAGAAAGCTTCGCTGATAAATTCTTTGCTTTACCTCGAAATTCATATATATATATATATATATATATTTACACTTTTGCTATGTTAGGTGATAACCCTTTCAGCAGAAAATATAACTTCAAAACGTTTAGTTGACCTTTTTTATTATATAGATGCGAGTGTTTTGCGAGTGTTTTACTAGGAAATATACAATGTCGTATTTTCCATATCCTCACTAGTGAAGATATCGATGACGTCATTTAGAATTTTACCGCTTTTTGCATTGAATCTATATAATAAGGACATTACACGCTGGCTTGAAGATATGAATTTTATCTTCTCGGGGCAAAAACAATATTTACGCATTCGCTACGCTCATTCCTAACATATTGTTTTCCCCCACTCGAAGATAAAATTTATATCTTCGTGCCGCTGTGTAATATTCTCTATATAATTAACCCTTTGAACACTGAATCTCCCCCTTTATTAGGATTTGAATGTGAGTAACGCCAGACGATTTTGCTTATCAGTTGGAGGCCGCTGGAGCTCGACTGGCCAAACTAAGTGTAACCTAATTCTGGGAGCGGCATTTTATTTATCTTTTTGTACGAAATAGTTGTTGGTAGATATATTTAAATGGAGGTGGGTGGAAACTGATGGGGGAGTTGAAAATGGAGTCTAAAACTATTGCATGGTTACAAGTGTAGGTAGTGGTTGTAGGTAGACGTTGAATGATATTTTTAAATAGGAGGTAATATTTTCAATTAAGGAGGTAAAGTCAGATGTTGGTTATTGTCTTATTGATCCGTCCGTTCGTCTGTCCGTTTTGTTGTCTCTGTCTGTCTGTCGGTCTGTCTGTCTGTCTGTCTGTCTGTCTGTCTGTCTGTCTGTCTGTCTGTCTGTCTGTCTGTCTGTCTGTCTGTCTGTCTGTCTGTCTGTCTGTCTGTCTGTCTGTCTGTCTGTCTGTCTGTCTGTCTGTCTGTCTGTCTGTCTGTCTGTCTGTCTGTCTGTCTATCTATCTGTCTATCTGTCTGTGGTGGATAAGTGGCTTATGTGGAAGTCTCAAAATATTTTAAATAATTAATTTTCAATGAATTTCTTACAGGACTTAGAGAATGAAGTGGAAAAATTATCAGAGTGGATTAACCAAACGGAAAATCAAGAGACTTTGGCATTGTATCTATCACGGCGTGGAGCTATTTATAGGAAGGTGGGTGAAATAGTCAAATTTTGAAAATCTAAGGCGACCTAGTCAATGCATCCATCCTCTAATAGACCTTATTCAAAAATGGCCACCGGATTAAAATTCTTTCATATACTACATATAAATTAGCCCTTTTGAACTCGTTTTCATGCAGGAGATTCAAAAGAATTTTTACTTGGCAACAACCAATGAAAACACGGCAGCCTTGGATTGGCCATCGTTCCAAGGCAAAATGACACAATGGCTAGTCCAAGCCTGAAACGCACATAGAGACCAAGTTAATATTCTATAAATATTGTTCTCAAAATCATTAATTACTCATGAGCAAAGTATCCAATAATAAAGACGCATCTGGTCACGGGGTTGCATTCAAGAGGAAAATTCAAAAGAAATTAAGGTTTAATCAATGTCTGTTTACCCGATACAGAACTGATATCAGTGTCTGTAAATTGATACAGAACTGTGTAATCTGTATCACATTTACAGACACTGATATCAGTTCTGTAGCAAGTGTACAGACACTTCGCATTCAACTATATTGAGTGAGGGACGCTGGTAGCGTCCTCATACAAGATGAAGATGCAAACATCAGAACGGCTATTTATGGAACGTCACTTAGAATATAAAATTTGGCACTAATACTAAATCATCGTAGCCTTCGAAGGTTTATCAGCTCTTAACATGATGTATTTTTAGCTAAATTAATAGGCGTTTCAGAAGTAATTTACAGAATTCGTCTCCGTTCTGTATCGGGATACTCGGCTTCGCCTCGTTTCGGTATACCCCGATACAGAACGGCCACTCATTCTGTAGATAGTACATATAATTAAGAAATGGTTTATGCCGGTGGATTGGCGTGCTCCGCGCGCGGGAAGTTGGGAGAGCACGAAAAAAGCGTAAGAGTTGGTCGAGCCGATAGCCGAGAGATTTTTTGAGTGCTCTCCCAACTTCCCAAGTGCATCCATAACTTAATGGAGCATGCCAAACCATGAACCATTTCTTTTATAACAGAGAATCAAACCTGAAAACAACGTTCAAAAACGCATTAATAATTCATGAGGAAAATTCAAAAGAACTTAATGTTTAATCAGTGTCTCTATTATATGTGATAAAGATACGTCTTGATTTAACGTCCTGATTTATACATAAACTTTAGCTTTGATTTTCTCGGCTTAGACAAGGTTATTTTTCAAACTTACTACGCCAATGAACTTACCAAGTGGTTCGTTTTTGAAGCTGTTCCATAAACTCGCAGTTCGTGTTTTATCAGATATAAAATCACTCGGCTTCGCCTCCTGTCTTTATAACTGATAAAACACTCCTGCTCGTTTATTAAACAGTAAAAAAAAAATTTCTATTTCGCTGATTAAAAACGAATTTCTCATTACGTTTGAAATTGCCGTGCTCCATCGAGTTATGGAGCACGCACGGTAGCCAATCAGAAACGCCGTTATATTACATCTGTGTTATAAAACAAGATGGAATTAAACTTTAAAGAGTCCTTTTCATATTATAGTTGGGTCTGTTAAAGAAAGCTTGGGATGACCTTCAACGGTAAGTGCATTGACACGCTGTATATAGTGGAAAGCTTTCGTTCATATGATTTTGTGTGGCTTATGCTTCAACCGTCAGCTTCTGAGCAGCGCTCGAAATAACGCTGGGAAGTTGGGAGGTCAGCATGATCGCTCAAGCGTGAATTTGGGGGGTCAGATACACAATTGGGGGGGGGGGGGGTCAACCATTTTCCCATTATGCAGAAAAGCGTTCATTTCTTGATTTGCACAGAAAGTGAAACAAAAAGTATTTGAACGCTTTTTTGGTGAGATTTGGGGGAAGTCGAACCGTATGACGGCCTTAAATGCGTAGTAACTAGTTAGCACTGTGAAATGTAAGTGAAGTTTAATTTTCCACCTAGCTTTAATACAGGCAGAGAATCTCAATCGTAGACACATACATTACACAGGTGTCGTCACGTTTCTCATCTTTATAAACTTGCGGAAAATACACATACCGCTATACGGTCAGGTCTATATCTTTGTTTTTCGACAAGCGACAAAGCGGCACCGCACAAGTTCAGCAAACTTTACGCAAACATTAATAAATTGGCTTAAAACCAACCTTGAGTCCTAAATGCATTTGAAGATTTCAGCTGGACTGGAATGGTTTATGTTACCCCCTGTGTTTGAACTATAAAAGAGTGCAAGAAAAGTGATGACATAAACCTTATTTCGTTAAAACTTGAGCGGTCAAGTTGACCGCCCGTAAGTGATTTTTGGGGGTCAAATCGTGAAAGTGGGGGGTCATTGACCCCTGACCACCCGTTATTTCGAGCGCTGTCTGAGAATGTGCCAATCTTAAGGTGGCACAAGAACTTATCGTTTTTCCCCATAAATAGTTTTACACATGCAGGTCTCATGAGCTTCCTTTTAGTTCATTGCATAGCTCTAGTGGTGGTCTTGTGACTTTACATCCCATGGGTATAACGAATAAGTATTTATCATTGTGCTTGCCCTATATAGATTTTAATATAAGACCAGAGGGGGCATTCCTATGCTGAGTCCAGTCAACTATTGCGAGGAAATTAGAGGCCGGGGCAAAGCTAATTTCGCTTTTGGAGTTGGACAAAAAGTTGAACAGCTTTGTGTTTTGATCAATGTGTTCTTGCACGTTGTTGGTAGATTTCAAAAGTGACTGACTTTGTAGTTCATCAGATGTGGTTGAGAACTGTCTTGATCGTAAATATGTTCACCAGTGTGAAGTATGCACCACATTCAGCCTTCGACTCAGGCTCTGCGTTATAGACGACCGCTTTATAGCTTTTTAAAAGCACAATGTGATGAATGATGGGATATCTGTAAAGTGCTGCCTAATATACGTTCGTGTTTTATTTGGATTGGCTAAATTCAGAATGCCATCCAATCAGCGTGCCTGACGCCGTGGGCGGAATTGTATTAGCTTTCTTTAGGTTTACATGATTATATACTATAGCAACGTTATGTTTTATTATGAAAAACATTTTATACCCTCAAAGTTTACCTAAGTGAAGAAATCGTAACCCAGTAAACCCAGTAAACCTAATTGCCATAAAATCTGTCGCTTACCACAAACACAATTTCTCTAGATACGCAAGCGCTACAAGTATAAATCTTTTCAATAATCAAGACCACCACTAGAGCTGTGAAATGAACTAAAATGAAGCTCATGGGACCTGTGCAAAACGTTTCATGAAGAAAATACGTGATTTCTCATGATTTAGACTGTCGAGTCACCTTAATATAGTTTTTAATTCACTGACCACTCTTTGAAGATCTATACCATTTCCTTGCCATAGACGACTTTCACGATCATGCGCAGTAGCAACAAATATTCAAATTTTCGTCGGAGATAAAAACAACTATTTTAGCTGGAACGAGCATATTGAAAATAGTGCATAACTGCTTAACAAATGGAAAAAGTTTCACAAGCGGAAAGTTGACCATTCCAACAGGGATTTATTAGTGATTTAATAGGGATTTTGGCTTGGCGGGCGGGAGTTGCACGCCAAGCCAAAATCCTATTAAATCCCTAGTGGAGAGCAAAACTTCCGAAGAGCGTAGCTTTCGCACTATTTGTCCGATTTATTTTAAGCTTTGCACTTTTACTATTTTTAATATGATCTTTCCAGCTAAAACAGTTGTTTTTACCTCCGATGAAAATTTGAAGTAAAGTTGCTACTGCGCATGAGCCTGAAAGTCGTCTATTGGCTTTTCTTGATGAACATCTAAGGCCTGTGATAAACGGCGTATTTTTCATGCGCCGTATAAAATATGAGAATTAAGTTCATGAAAAATACGCCGTCTGTAACCATTAAATACGGCAATTTCATTAAGTTCGACAGTGCCATTAAATACGACGAGCCCGGTCGTATAATACGACTCAACAACGGCGTTGATGCAGACGGCGTACTATTCATGCGCCGAATAAAATACAAACATTAATTATAATGCATTTCCCACCCATAATTCATGTTGATAACATCGTTTCCAGGCCTACGACTCGAGAGGGAACTTGTAAAAAGTTCGACTTATTAAATACGCCAAAAATTCGCCGTGTAATTCAACCGGAACAATTTCATAATTTGGGTCGACCCTAATAGGTATTTTATACGGTGCATGAAAAATACGCCGTTTAGCCTAAGACTAAGTGTATTTTTCTTTCCCAATCTTTTAGATCAATCAAGTTGGAGCCACAGTTGGTAGATAGCCGTTGGCATCGTCATCTTCTGTTTCTGTTAAATGACAAACCAAAGGTACGAGTTTTTATCTAGTTCTAAAAAGAAAAGATTATCTTTAAGGTGGTTCCATACGGTTTCTTGAAAAATGGAAAATACAAGTCCAAAATACGTGATTAAACAATTCGGAAAAAGAATAAAACTAAATGTTATGCATAGTTAAGCAGTCTGACAATCAAAAACTGTTACCAAATAAATAGCAACAGTTGTTGCTATAGCAACAATGACGTTTCAAAATGACTGCCAATTACCCTTCAAACTACACCTTTTTCAGGTCAAATTCAGAAACTTCCAAACGAACTTCAGATAATTCAGATCAATTTCAGAACTTTCCAAGTGAATTTCAGATAATTCAAGTGAATTTCAGAAATTTCCAAATGATATTCAGATTTTCCAAATGATATTCAGACATTTCCAAATGATATTCAGACATTCCAAATGAATTTCAGACATTTCCAAATGATATTCAGACATTTCCAAAATGAAGCGAGAGGCTTGCACAGTAAATAGTTCGGATCAGATGAGGGAACACATGTACCTTTTTTGCCCTGCATTACTCAATAAAAAACATTCAATTGCACTCATTGAAATAAAAATAGCACTTTATGTATAATCAATGCTATTGATATGTTACAGAAGCGGTATTGAATGTCGTTTCGCGCTAATAATAAAGTGCTATTGTTATTTCAACGAGTGCAATTGAATGTTTTTTATTGAGTAATGCAGGGCAAATTTAAAAAAGGTATATGTGTCCCCTCAGCTGATCCGAACTATTTACTGTTCACAAGCGAACTTTAGCCTCTCGCTTCATTTTGGAAATGTCTGAATGTCATTTGGAAATGTCTGAAATTCATTTGAAAATGTCTGAATATCCTTTGGAAAATCTGAATATCATTTGGACAATTTGAATATCATTTGGAAATGTCTGAAATTCATTTGGAAATGTCTGAAATTCATTTGGAAATGTCTGAAATTCATTTGGACAATCTGAATATCATTTGGAAGTGTCTGAAATTCGTTTGGAAGTTTCTGAATTTGACCTGAAAAAGGTGTAGTTTAATTCGAAAACAACTTTGGTGACCCCCAATTTTTTTTTCTTTAAAACTTTTCTTGAAGTATGAGTAATCAATAGGCTGATTTTAAAAAAATTCTGTAGAACGAAATTTTTTAAAAATTAACAAACATGATTTTTCCGGGGGGGAAATTATTCGTTCTACAGAATTTTTTTAAAATCGGCCTATTGATTACTCATACTTCAAGAAAAGTTTTAATGAAAAAAACCTGGAGTCACCAAAGTTTTTTTCGAATTAAATTAGTTTGAAGGGTAATTGGCAGTCATTTTGAAACGTCATTGTTGCCGTCATTGTTGCCATAGCAACAACTGTTGCTATTTATTTGGTAACAGTTTTTGATTGTTAGAATGTTTAACTATGCATAACGTTTAGTTTTATTCGTTTTCCGAATTGTTTTTGCACATATTTTGGACTCTCAAACTTTGTGTGTGGAGCCAGTCAGGATAATGTCAGAACAAGTAACAATCCAGCAAGTTTCGTTAAAAGCAATTCTTGAGAATAGTTTTTTCGTCTGATTTTGAATACTTCTGGAGAAGTCCTGGAAAATTGAAGAAAAATGTTCTGGGAAATCTGGATTTTCATAATTATAAAGGTGTACGAACCCTGTTTGTAGGACATGATCTACATGTAGTGCCTGGTAACGTAACTTTATACACCTAATGTCTGCTCCCGAGGGAAACAGTTAGTTTTGTTTTCCCAAGAGCTTTGATATTTCCCAAGACGAAGTCGAGGGAAACATCGAGACTCACGAGGAAAACAAAACTAACTGTTTCCCGAGGGATCAGACATTAAGTGTTTTGTTATATAATTTGAGTTTCGCTGAATAATTTCGACGTTTATCAAGAGAAAGTACACAAAAGACAAACGCTAAGACTTACCAAAACATTACGCCTGCATCCGTAATTTCACTTCAACCAAACAAATATGAGTCTCAGAACAAAAGAATAGCAATACATTTCTCCAGTTAATCTTCACACTTGCTTTGAAGACCTATAAATATTCTTTTTTTCGTACCAAACAAGCTTTTGTTTATAGGATGCTGTGAAGAGTTCAAAGTTCTAGCGGGCAACAATTGAAAACTTATTGACCAAGAGGCAATAAGTTCTCAATTATTGCCCGCTCGGTAGACATTGAAATTTAGCTCAGGTCATGTGACCACAAACCAACGAATGACAGTCGTCGTTGCATCCAGTGAAACTCTAGCTATATAACAATTGAAGTTATTGGCTTTTTTATTCTTTTTACTAGAAAGCTCTTGAAGATCTAACTTTTATCATCAAGAACAACAGCAAAATTGTAAAAGCCTACAGATCCAAGTGAGTATTTTTATAATTCAAAAGTCAGCCTGGGAAATTCATTGTAAAAATAGAAAACGTGTAGATATTTTATCTGATGATGACTATAGTCAAATAGATAAAGTCGAAATATTATTTTATCTTTGTGTCATGTTTTGATCCACAGCCATGCATATCTTGGGGTTTTCAAGATTTTATTTTCGGGTTGTGTTTGTGATGCTGCAAGCCTAACTAAAGTCAATTCAATAGGCAATTCCCATTATAGCAAAGCTTCATGGGAAATGTGGTAGGCTTCACTTGCAGGCGAAATGGCCGCCGCGAAGCGAGCATTTTGCTTGTGAGAAGAATGGATTCTTTTAAGCACATTTTTTTGTAGCGCAGGAGAATTTCGAAAAGGGCAATGTATTTGGGGGACTATATAGAACGTTGTGTGCCAAGGACAGCGAAATCAGAGCAGAAATGGACGAGAAAATTGCTATAGAACTATTGAAAGAGTGAAGAATATGCTAGTAAATACGTTCCCGAAGGGAGGTTCTTCTCGACGTTTTCAGGTGAGTGAGCTTAGTGAACATCGGACAGCTCACCATTTTGCCTCACAGACATGTGTGTGTTGTTGTTCTATCGCGATCTCGTATTTTCTGAATTACCAAGTGTTCTGTAATGATTTTTTCGTTTGTTGAAATTGACAACTTTTGGCGATTGATGTCTGTCATTCGTTCGACTCAGAATGTCCTCTGAAGACAGTGTTTTTAAAGAGTCTTTAATTTTTTTGGCACGGAAACAACCCGGTTTTATCGGCAACGGCACTGGCACTTTGTAAAAACACCAAGAAGAAAGCACTTTTGCCTGACTTTCTACTGTTTTTCTTTTCTGTTTCCTTTGTTGTGGTCAGTTCATATCCTGTCAAATAAACCAGTAGGTTCTGGAACTATTGTAGGCTGTAAATATATATTCATAACTATATTATTCGTTTAAAACGTTGAAAATTTACTGAGTTTTGTTGCTGTGTTGTAGTCAACAAGCTTTGTAAAACACAGGGGTGGTGGTGCCACTGAGGCAGGTGGGGGCAGGGGTGCTACACCTCCTGTTGTGGAACCATAGCCCTCCGGGCCCCATCAGGGAAAACTTACCAATTTGTCAGGGAATCTGGAAGGAAACTGTCTTTTTGTCAATTGGTAAGAACTTTTTAACTGATTAATTAGCCAGACAAGTAATTAATGCTTTTGTGAAATCCCCCTACTAGCCCCCCTGTCAGGGACCTTAGCCGCTGTGTTGAGGAATTCTTGGCACCACCCCTGGTAAAACCAAAGGACCAACATCTTCAGAAAGGAAGAGAAAGGAGGTGGAACATCTTACTGTATTCCTACCTGTACATGATAGCAACACAAAATGAAATCCAGAACTTTCATTTTACTAATTTCCAATTGACAGAAAGCTGAGAAAGATGTGGTTGCATTGGGTTGGTAGAGCTAACTTTGTCTGACTCCATTGAAGTACATGGTTCATTATCCATTTTATAAATTAATACTAAAACCTATTTACAGATATATATGAGTTATAATTACATATTTTACAATTTACTATTTAAAGATTTATATACAGAACCTACCTAAAATTTTTAATATTAATTATATATTATAAAACTACTACTAAAATTTGTATCTATGAAGAGAACACTGAGAAAAGTTTGAAATTTATAAATAAAGAATGTTGTACAGAGTTTACAGACTATCTATAGCCTTAAATTATAATTTCCAAGTCACTGTTTTACCAGGGGTGGTGCCAAGAATTCCCCAACACAGAGGCTAAAGTCCCTGACAGGGGGGCTAGTAGGGGGATGCTCCCCTAGAAAATGTTCAAAATTTGAATGTCTACAATAGCTTTTTCCATCTTCTCAGTGTGAATTATCTGTGTTTCTACAGGAGTTTTATTTCACATTAAAGCATTAATGGTGATTTCCTTTGATTGAAATTAAAACGTTGTGTGGGGTGGGGGTGGGTTGGGTTGGGGGGTGCTTACATGAGCAGTGGGTGCTTACATGAGCAAAATGTGCCTTACGCGAAAAACTGATTTTATATGTATAAAGTCCACACAACACTCTGAATATATGAAAATAAACAAAACCATATTGAAACAAACAAAACTAGCTATATTACAAAATATGAATTTAAAAATATGCATTTATATGGTATAAAAGTCTTTTAATCATGTTCGTCAAACCCATCAAAGTCTGAATCTGAGTCCAAGTCAAACAATATCCAGGTAGGTCATCTTTGCCTAATGCAGGAAAGTTGTCTGAAACGAGATCATCTTCGGTCCCTTTGTGAAGACGTGGTCAGTTGTACTGAGACAATGTTTAAAAATAGCCTGAAAAATTACTTTTTCCTTAAACAGGGGAGGGGAGGGGGGGGGGGAGTGCTTGCTTCAAGATGGGCGCTTACCTGGTCAACTACAGTAATTACTTGTCTGGCTAATTAATCAGTTAAAAAGTTCTTTGCCAATTGACAAAAAGACAGTTTTCCTTCTAGCCTGCGTGCAGACGCTTGTATTTCCGGAGCTTGTGTAATTGAATCCCTATAAGCGTCTGCGCATTGGAGGCCAAAAGCTTGTTCTGGTCACGAGTGAACACATGGATTTTTAATCGCATTAAAATGATTAATTCGCGCAGTAAGAAATAATTATAGCTATTATTATTCATGTGATGGCGTCTCACTAGTATCTCTTTTTCAACCGCGATCAACTTCCACACCAACGAGGGCCACACACGAAGCAGATAACTTTTCAACTGCCCAAACGACAATTGTGTCTGTTAAAGTACAGTGGAGAAGCGAATCAGCCACTCGGACTTTGCTCAAGGATCTTTGCTCTATTGGCAAAATGCTGTGTAGAGGGACATACAAACAAATCGCGCGCACAGCTTGGCGCTGTGAAAAGGTCAGAGAACAAACTGTCCTTTTGTATCTGAAATAGATCAGCCAAGAGTGTTCGAATACGTGCTCTAAGAAGAGTCCCAGCATTTTGCGCAAAACGAGCAAAGAAGACATTGTGAACTTTTCGTTGACAAAACTCGACCAAGAACTAAAGGAAAGAGCCCCGCTGCTCAGGAGTGTTTTGATGTCAGCTTTTATTTGTTCCTTTAAAGAATGCTTTAATTGCCTTAACTTGGTCTTCGAAAAGGCTATCAATTTGAAAGAAATGACAAACGAGTCGCAGAGCACATTGAAAACATTCACCCATCTAACTTCGAAGCTTCGACAAACGCCATGTTTTTATAAGTGCTCGAGCTAATTTTAGCGAATTCGTGATAAATTGCATAATTAACAAAGAACCAATCACATGCGGTTCCAACTTTCTGTGGAAAATCCACGTGACCAGAACAAGCTTTTGGCCTCCAATGCGCAGACGCTTATAGGGATTCAATTACCCAAGCTCCGGAAATACAAACGTCTGCACGCAGGCTATTTTCCTTCCAGATTCCCTGACAAATTGATGAGTTTTCCCTGATGGGGCCTGGAGGGCTATGGTTCCCCAACAGGGGGTGTAGCACCCCTGCCCCCATCTGCCTCAGTGGCACCACCACCCCTGTGTTTTACAAAGCTTGTTGACTACAACACAGCAACAAAACTCAGTAAACTTTCAACGTTTTAAACGAATAATATAGTTATGAATATATATTTACAGCCTACAATAGTTCCAGAACCTACTGGTTTATTTGACAGGATATGAACTGACCACAACAAAGGAAACAGAAAAGAAAAACAGTAGAAAGTCAGGCAAAAGTGCTTTCTTCTTGGTATTTTTACAAAGTGCCAGTGCCGTTGCCGATAAAACCGGGTTGTTTCCGTGCCAAAAAAATTAAAGACTCTTTAAAAACACTGTCTTCAGAGGACATTCTGAATCGAACGAATGACAGACATCAATCGCCAAAAGTTGTCAATTTCAACAAACGAAAAAATCATTACAGAACACTTGGTAATTCAGAAAATACGAGATCGCGATAGAACAACAACACACACATGTCTGTGAGGCAAAATGGTGAGCTGTCCGATGTTCACTAAGCTTACTCACCTGAAAACGTCGAGAAGAACCTCCCTTCGGGAACGTATTTACTAGCATATTCTTCACTCTTTCAATAGTTCTATAGCAATTTTCTCGTCCATTTCTGCTCTGATTTCGCTGTCCTTGGCACACAACGTTCTATATAGTCCCCCAAATACATTGCCCTTTTCGAAATTCTCCTGCGCTACAAAAAATGTGCTTAAAAGAATCCATTCTTCTCACAAGCAAAATGCTCGCTTCCGCGGCGGCCATTTCGCCTGCAAGTGAAGCCTACCACATTTCCCATGATGCTTTGCTATAATGGGAATTGCCTATTCCACTCCACTCCACTCCTCCCCACTCTACCTTACTTTACTTCACTCACTCTAATCCAATCTAATCCACTCCAATCCATTCCACTCTACTCCACTCCTCTACTCCACTCCGCTTTACTCCACTCCGCTTTACTCCACTCCGCTTTACTCCATTCCGCTCTACTCCACTCTACCATACTCTACTTCACTCCACCCTTATCCACGCCAATCCATTTCACCCTACTCCACTCCTCTACACCACCCCGCCTCTAATCAACTCTACTCCGCTCTACCCCACTCCGCTCTACCCCACTCCGCTCTACCCCACTCCATTTCACTCCACTCTACCCTACTCTACTTCACTCCATTCTAATCCACTCCATTCCACTTTAATCGACTCCTCTACTCCACTCCACTCCACTCCACTCCACTCCACTCCACTCCACTCTACTCTCTTGTCAAGTTTTTTTATTATATATTTTCTGTTTTCCAGGGCTGAAATCTACAAGAAAGAAGGTGATACAACTATGGCCATCTTGAATTATTCTCAGGTATTATTGTTAAGCAAAACAAATGTTCCACTTGTCACGTTTACAGCTTAGTAATATAATAGTTTAATGTGAAACAAAGTGAAAAAGTGGTGTAGAAAAAATTCGTGATTGCGCTCATTTGATCCTTATTTTATGCAAACATTTTTGCATAATTTTGGTACGAGTGCAACCAAGCATTTTATGCACCTATCAATTGAAAGCCCGACTCCCGGGAATTTTATAGCATTTGAAAGAATTTTATGCAAAATCCAATTTTAGCAAATCAAATCCCCATCCAGTCCCGGGGTGGGGGGAGACGGGCTTTCAATTGATAGGTGCATTATTCATACATATCGAAATATAGTAAGGTTAGATATACTGCCGAAACAGAGAACGTAGGAGTCTAACGTTTCGAGCGAAGGCCCTTCGTCAGAGAGAAACGTGACGAAGGGCCTTCGCTCGAAACGTTAGACTTCTACGTTCTCTGTTTCGGCAGTATACCTTACTATATTTCGATTGTTGTTTCTACACTACCTACGCAGCACGCTACTTTTATTACACTCTTTGGATTATTCATACATTGTTCATGTATAAGCCTTGAGTGAGCCAGCTTGGTCAGCGAGATCTTTACAAACGTCTCTAATAACCCGCTGGCGGAGGTATGTAGGGGAGCACGGGTGGCGTGTGCTGTTAGCGCGCTGCCTCTCACCAAACGTCAAGCCCGGTTAGATGGGGTTAGTACTTGGATGTGTGACCGCTTGGGAATGATTCCCGTTGTCGAGCTTGAAACTAATGTGAGTAGAGTTGTAGTTGATTACTCCTGTGCGTCGACGGTTTTTCGTCGTGTTTATTCTGTTTTCTTCCCTCCGTAAAATCAACACCTACATCATGGTAGTCATGTTCAATTGGGGCATTTCGCCCTGTTTGACCACCATGCCGTTGCTATTGGCAATAAAGTTATTAAATCTAAATCTAAAAAATGATATACATGCAATCTCTGAGCGCCCTTTCCAGTCTTGTATTGTATATATTACATATAGTCATTATGTTTGTTGTTTTTTTAACCTCAGGCCATTAAACTGAAACCAGATGAAGCAGACATTTATTATCGCCGAGCGTCCGTGTTTGAAAGCGTAAGTATATACGAAGTGCGTCTTATAGGCGTGTTGACGTTTGCCAGGTTTCCAGACCATTTCTCGATTGACTGTGGTATTTCTCTTTCAACCATTCTCCATTTCTTCTTGCTAGAGAGGAGACGTTATTCTTGCCCTGGAAGATTACAAAATTGCAGCCGAGTTATTACCGAGCAAGACAGAAGCCATGTTTAACATTGGTCAATACTACTTTAATCAGAAGTAAGTGATTTTTGAAGTGTTTACGATACGAAAATTAAGTTTGTCTTATTTTAAATGATTTGAAAGAAAATATTTTGCAGTTTTTGGTTTCCTTGCTTCGTTTTTGAGAGATTTTACTGCGATTTTCAGTTGAGCTTGGAGATAGATAGTTTTATTTAAAAGTTTGATCGTTGAAACGCACAAGTTGACAAGGGAAATTCGAAACGTTGTCATGTGAGAATTCGAATGTTGTCATGAGCAAATTTAAAAGTTTGGGCAACGCCTTAATTTCTATTGGTCAAAATGCGCAAACATTCAAATTTCCCATCGGAAGGTGTCAAATTGTGAAATGATCAAACTTTTCAATAAAACTTCCTGTCTCCAAGCCCAACTGAAAATCGCAGTAGTTTGTTTGATATGTAAATGTCACATGTTGTGACGTAATATATCATACACAAGGAGGAGTGTCTCATCAGGATATCAGAGAGCTTAAGCATACAGACGTTTTAGAGCCACGGACGGCGATTGAATTCAATAGCATTTTGCATTCAAAACAATGATAATGAGCAATTTAAAATTCCAAGAGCAAAGAGAACGCCGTCGTCGTTCTACAGAAGACGTCATTGAGAGCATTTTCACGTTCTTGAGACGACGGGAACTTCTAGAACGTTGAGGCCTGTCATCGTTGTTTTACTACAATAGACATGCTTTTAAAGTAGACTGAAACTTGTATTTTAAAGGGGATAATTTTTTTACATTACAATATAAAATAAAGGCTCTGTATTTTTATATAAAGATGAAATTTAAGCTTATAAGCTAACAGTTTAGATATGTGATTATTCATAGCCTTTGTTTTGGTTAAAATAGTCGTTTCAAAGAATACGCGGTTCAGTAGTTCTGTATTGTAGTCCTGTTCTTCCGGTCACCGTCCGTGTCTCAAAAACGCCTAATAATGCTTAAGCTCTCTATTCAAACACTGAGACGTTTGTTGAAAACCGAGGCGAGGCCGAGGTTTTTGAACAAACTTCGAAGTGTTCGGATATCCTGATGAAACACTCCTCCGACTGTATGATATAGCATCTCGAACAAATCAGTATTTAAAGAGAAAATCAAAGTAACAGTTTGCTTAATTTATGTAATTTCTTCCTCCGATCAGCAAACCAGAGACACGGTACTGATTTCCTTTGTGTTTTCCCCATGACTTATCAATGAGTTTGAGATGTACACGTGCATAATGATTTATCGGAGAAGGTTATGTATCTTTGCTATCACTTGAAAATCTACGTGTTTGGTGTTGTGGGAGAAACACATCCACATGCATGCTTCCTTCGAATTAAGTTTAGTTAATGTAGATGTATAATCTTTTCCAATAAGTCATTATGCACATGTGCGTCACAACATTATATTTGCATATCAAACCAAAATTTCTCAGAAAGGAAGCCAGGAAATGCAAAAGATGTTACTTTGTTATTTTAAAGGGATACTCCAGGCCGAAAACAAGTCTTGTTCAAATAAAAGACTTATGTGACCATACCTCCGAATGGCTATTAGTTTCCTTCAAATATTTTTAGTTTGGGAGAAATCTGACTTTGTTTGCCGTATTTTCCATATACTGTGAGCCGCCATTGTTGCTTGATTGTGGGCGAAAGCGGTCGCTCCCAATAGTATTTTGACGTCGTTGAGTGATTGAAACAGTTTCCTCTTTTGTTATGTTTTGTTTCTATCACTCAATGACGTCAAAATACTATTGGCAGCGACCGCTTTCGCCCGCAAGCAAGCAACAATGGCGGCTCACAGTACATGGAAAATACGGCAAACAAAGTCAAATTTCTCCCAAACTAAAAATATTTGAAGGAACTAATAGCCATTCGGAGTTAAGGTCACATAGGTCTTCTATTTTTTGAACAAGACTTGTTTTGGACCTGGAGTATCCCTTTAAGTGTTCTTTCAAATAAGACAAACTTAATTTTTGTGTCATAGACACTTTAAGACTGACAAGTTTTCAAACACGTTACGGTAGGGCAGAGATTATTCTCAACATTGCATTTCTGTTTTTCCCCCAAGAAACTGGCCAGCTGCCCTGATTAGTTTTACAAAGATATTAAAACAAGACCCTCTGGACGCGAAGGCTTACTTATATAGAGGAAAAGTTTGCGCAAAACAGGTAAATGTGCCACTTATAGATGTGTAAAATATGATTCGACAAGTACAGGTAACAAGTAGTTTTTGTGACCTTTGTCGTAGTAATATGAAAAAAGTGTGAATATACAGACAAACGGACGGACTGCCCATCAGATTTCTCCCAATATACCGACAGACAGACAGACAGACAGACAGACAGACAGACAGACAGACAGACAGACAGACAGACAGACAGACAGACAGACAGACAGACAGACAGACAGACAGACAGACAGACAGACAGACAGACAGACAGACAGACAGGCAGGCAGACAGACGGATGGACGGACGGACGGACGGACAGACGGACGGACGGACGGACGGACGCAGACAGACACAGACAGACACAGACAGACACAGACAGACAGACAGACAGACAGACAGACAGACAGACAGACAGACAGACAGACAGACAGACAGACAGACAGACAGACAGACAGACAGACAGACGCAGACAGAGACAGACACAGACACAGACACAGACACAGACACAGACACAGACACAGACACAGACACAGACACAGACAGACACAGACAGACACAGACAGACAGACACAGACAGACACAGACAGACACAGACACAGACAGACACTGACTGACTGACTGACTGACCTGACTGACTGACTGACTGACTGACTGACTGACTGACTGACTGACTGACTGACTGACTGACTGACTGACTGACTGACTGACTGACTGACTGACTGACTGACTGACTGACTGACTGACTGACTGACTGACTGACTGACTGACTGACTGACTGACTGACTGACTGACTGACAGACAGACAGACAGACAGACAGACAGACAGACAGACAGACAGACAGACAGACAGACAGACAGACAGACAGACAGATGCAAAAAGACTTCTTGGCAGAGGTAATGATTCGCTCAGTTTTAAACGACGTAACTTACATCAAGTGTTTAGTTAACGTTTGTTAAACTCGAATTTTGCTAATGATGGTGATTATGCATATGTTTTTTCAAGAGTGCTTTTAATGAGTCGCTCAAAGACCTATCTTGTGCCATTCACCTGGATCCCATGAGTGCGGAGGCTTTTTATAACCGAGGATGTTTATTGAGGAAGTAAGTCGACGAATTGTATTTTCGCTTTTGTTTGTTTTTCGTATATCAAACAATCATACTTGGTTTCGAGTTGTGCAAGACGAGGATTGAACGCGTAATCCGGTGTACTACCGTATGACTATGGCCGTGACCATGACGATGACTATAACTACATTATGACCATGACTACAGTATCACTATGAGTATGACTTATATGACTATAACCATGACTACAGTATGACTATGACTATGAGTATGACTATGAGTATGACTTATATGACTATAACCATGACTACAGTATGACCATGAGTACAGTATGCCCATGACTACAGTATGTCCGTGACTACAGTGTGACTATGAGTATGACATGACTAATGACTATATATGACTAATGACTACATATGATTAATGACTATATATGACTAATGACTATGACTATGACTTACTTTATGACTATGACTATGACTATGACTATGACTATGACTATGACTATGACTATGACTATGACTATGACTATGACTATGACTATGACTATGACTATGACTATGACTATGACTATGACTATGACTATGACTATGACTATGACTATGACTATGACTATGACTATGACTATGACTATGACTATGACTATGACTATGACTATGACTATGACTATGACTATGACTATGACTATGACTATGACCGTGACCGTGACCGTGACCGTGACCGTGACCGTGACCGTGACCGTGACCGTGACCGTGACCGTGACCGTGACCGTGACCGTGGCCGTGGCCATGGCTATGACTATGACTATGATTATGATTATGAATGACTTTGACCATTAATCTTACTATTAATTAAACCTTTAGAATTCATCCACAGAAAGCGTTGCAAGATTTAAGTGTTTCGTTACTTTTGGACAGCAGAGTTGAGAACGTTAATGCTTTCTTACACCGCGGGATTATTTATACAGATTTAAAAAGGTACTAAACAATATTGACTGTTTTAGTTTTGAATTTTATGTAATGTCCTTTGACCGGTTGGAACTCTGATCATATTGTCTCTTTCTTTTATTTTCGTAATGTCAGATGGGACGAAGCTGTCAGTGATTTTGAGTCCGCGTTACGACTGGACAAGTGTATTCCTAGTGCGCATGTCAACATCGGACTCATTCTCATTACCAAGCATGAAAATTATGCCAGGTAATTTGAAATACAAAAACGTGTGATATACGTGGTGTATGTTTATCGGGAAGATACCTGTCCCACACTAAGTAGTAACCTCATTCTTCTATATCTTAAATTTCGGAGGGATACCCACTTGATGTGGTGATTTTATATACCGTAGAATCTCGATCCGGTTACTTTCGAGATTCTACGGTAGTCTTTTTTTACCTTATTTTAACCCTGCTAGCTGTTAACTCCGGTTGTTAACGACTTAACTACATTTGCGCGTTTCGACCTGATTTAGGACCAAACACCGCATACTTCACAATATTACGTTCATCTACTAAATAGTAACCCCAGTGAAGGTCCAATTACCTACAACTTATCCAAAAATCAATGTAATGGCAGTAGACACATGCATGCATTACGTGCCTACTTTTTGCTTTAAACCAGAATTGCGCCTATTAACGCCTACATACACCTTATACTTACCCATGTGGATGGTAAGGTGCAGACGGGGGAGTCAGGGGTCACCGGTTTACCATGAGCTTGTCATTACTTTACTTGGATTCAGGTCAGTAGTCCATGTTGTGATCTCCAGTCTTGACCTGACCACCGTCTGCACCTCTCACACTGATTTATCAGTGGAAATTATAGCCTGAATTGTCCACAGGGAGGGATGGTGGGTAATTTAAGATTTTCCTTGCGACTCGTTACTGATAGACTGCTATCAAACTGCTGTGCCGCTAAACGCGCAGTGACTGAGCTTACGTTGCTCCGCATCATAAGCACCGATGTACTCTCTCCCAGGCCATGCGCGGTTCCTTTGCCGTTAACCTTGTTTATGTCATAACCTCATTAAATGGATCGTATATAAAATAGCGAGGAGCGACAAGGATTTCTCTATCTATTTTACAGAGCTATAAAAAGGTTTTCTGCTGCAGTTCGTGTTGATCCGAGTTATATAAGAGGTTATGTTTGTCGTGCAGACGCTTATGATAAAGTGGGAAATGTAAGTTACCTTTTTGTCAAATAGAATCTTTCTTTTTGCGTTTATCGTACATACATAATTTTCCAGCAAACTTCTCTTTAAAGTGGTTCTTTGATGAGAATATTGTTGGTAATGTTTCTGCATAACCCTAAAGATATTATGGTACTTGGTAATTGTGCGAAGTTTCATTTCGAAATTCTCAAAAACAAAGTTGTATTGTTAGACCCCGTTTACACGATGCCGGTACAATTTGAAAACGGAACAAAATCATGCCGGTATATAAATACAGGCCAAAACGTCTTGCGTTTACACGGTGTCGGTATAATATAATGACGGATTAGCATGTGACTCTTCTCTTCCAATGAGAATTGAGAATACTTTGTGAATAATGCTGACCCGAATACTGTGGTCGTATATCGGGCGTTTACACGATACCAAGGAACCCGTCTTCATTTTGTGCCGTTTTCATGTCATTTTTGTGCCGGTTGAACGCAAGGCCTAAACGGCATGATTTTGTTCAGTTTTCAAATTTTACCGGCATCGTGTAAACGGGCTCTAAGCGTGTGAAGTTTGTATTTTGGAGCGCCGCCATTAAATTGGCCGTGTTTGAGAAGAATGAGTTGAGGAGAACTTATGTCGTCATAGACTCAATAAAAACAAAAGGGTAATTGTTGTCAGCAAAAGGGTCGTTGTTATTGAGTCTATGACGTCATAAGCTTCCTCGACTCATTCTTCTCAAGCTCGGCCACTTTAATGGCAGCGCTCCTAAATACAAACTTCACACGTAAAATATCACGCTTTCTTCAACGAATTTTGAAATGAAACTCTGTACGATTACCAAGTACCATAACATCTTTAGCGTTGGTTAAAAAGATTATTGCCCAGCAAATTATTCTTAAAAGAGGCATTGTTGAATTCAAACAAGAAACCAATAATGAAACATTTTTCTGTTTTAGCTTCCGGCGCTTCTCCATTTGAAGTTCTTATTCGGGGAAGTTTACTAATTTCAAAGATTAATCCGTCTTTAAACAAAAACATTAAATCTTTTCCTCTATGTCTATTTTGATTGTTGTTTTTATCTATATATATATATATATATATATATATATATATATATATATATATACATTTATAATTTTTTTTTGGTTTGTCTCATTATTAATCTTTATTATACTTCTGTCAACCTTTCTTGTTTTATTTCCGATCTCTCGCTTCTCGCCTCATTAGTATTTTCTGTCACACCTTTCACCACCTAGTTATGTATCAGTTAAGTTATTTATAATCAACCGCTGTAAATTATTCCCTTCACTCTGAAGATGTTACTGGACAGTAACGAAACATCAGTTCAATAAAATTTAATATGTTTCATTATTGGTTTCTTGTTTGAATTAAACAATGCCTCTTTTAAGAATAATTTGCTGGGCAATAATCTTTTTAACCAGACTTCGATTTCCGCCTGGTGCCTCAATTGCATCGATCTTTAGTATTATGCAAAAACATTGCCAGCAATTGTTTCATCAGAGAACCACTTTAAACAACAGTTTCTCATAAACATCCTTCTCTAATAACCAACCAGCACCCGCAATAATCCATCTCTAATCACGACATTAGGTGCTCATAAAGGCCTATTTATACGATACCGATTGTCGTATACGATTGTCATCGTGATGTATGCGATTCACCGCCAATCGTAGAAATGATGTCTTTCGACATTCACCATCGAATCATTAACAAGAATTGTGTGCGTACACAAAATTGCATACGCCAGAATGACAATCATATACGACGATCGTATTGTGTAGATGGGCCTTTAGGCACTACTCCGAGTGACGAAACATACTGTGTAAGTAGAGAAGAACGCTACTTGACTGCGGCTGGGATTCTAAACCCGCGACCTTTGGTTTACTATAGTCCGACACACTACCTGGTCTACCTGGTCTAGTTTGGGGCAGGTCGTGAAATGATGGTACTTATATTTGATATTTCGAAACTGAAATCTAGTTTCTTCGAATATTGAATATTGAATGTTGTGAGAGAAATAGAGGATATTACATGGCCGTGCGGAGATACGAATTTTATTTTCGAGTGTTGTCAATATCTTTCACGAGTGAGCGAAGCGAACGAGTGAGAGATATAAGCAACACGAGAAAATAAAATTCGTGTCTCCGCACAGCCATATAATGTTCTGTTTATTATATTGATATCGATAAACTATAAAAAATATACGTAAAATGGAGCAAAGGTTATATAACCCTTCTATTTGCAAAATACTCAAGATATCATTCATATCTTCTCATGTGGAGATTTAACTTTTTCGCAACAAAAGAAAACCTGGTATTTCATCGATATCTATTTAACAATTAGACTATTCGCTCTCAATTTCTATGAGTGAATAGTTGAACGAGAGCGGAGCTCGAGTTTTAGTAGCAACTAACTTGTGTACCTTAGTTCTTCCTAATTATTTCAAAAAACGAAGCATAACCATTGTTTCTGTGCGAAAACCAAGGCAAAACAATCTTTCACTCCTCGTATCCTCCATGTTGTTTTACTGCATGGCCGCGCGAGCACTGGTACTCAATTTGCTACTCGCTATATATCTATTGACGAATAGATATCGAGTAGAGTAGCCAATCAGATTGCAGCATTTGCAATAGAATACTAGTAAGTTTCTACTAAACAATAATACTGAGTACTACTAGATGCTACTCCGAGTGACGAATCATACCACAATAATTATTCCAACAATGTATCTCTTTCTAATCAGTAACTATCTTTCATAAACTATCACTTTCCAAACAACCATCTCTTATAAGTTACCAACAACTGGGTATTTTCGAATCTGGTATATTTCTTCCATTCTCTAGCTGAAGGAATCCATTCATGACTACACCAGAGCAATTCATGTAAGACCTGACGTTGCAGATTATCGCATGGCAAGGGTAAGACTGACAGACGGAAAAAACGTATATAATAACTACTTATTGACCGAGCGTGAGGTCGTATAATGAAATATCGGACCGATGTTTTTTTAGTACGGACCGAGGCTAGCGCAGCGAGTTGAGGTCTGTGCAAAAAACAGAGGTCCGATATTTCACCAGTACAGACCGAACAAGCGAGGTAAATAAGTAGTTTATTATATGGCCATAAATGTTGTGAACGTTCTGTGAAAACTCGACCCATCTTTCTTGCGAACTAAACGAAAATGGCAGACATTTTCCCATTTTTAAAGTACTTTCCGTTGAGCTAGAATCCTGAACTTTCTACCCCAAATAGTATTTTCCAATTGCTTTTGTTTGACATATTGCTCAAGATCGTACGTTAAATAGTTGAATAAGAAATCATCTGAAATTCTAATACTTGTGAGAAGTAAATGTTATATTATTATTACGAACAATGTTACGAACGTTTTGGACATTTTAAAAACTTTCACAAAACGTGGAAACTCGAACTATACATCAAATGAAAGCTTACAGTATAAAATTTCTAACAACATACCTGCACGATATATTTCAAAAATGAGTAGTTCTGAAATTATAATCCATCTTGTTGCATATACTCACATGACTGCCATTTTGTTTATAAAACTTACGGTCCCGAACGGCAGATTCCGCTCTGAGCGGGCGGATATGGGAAATATCCGACCGCTTATGAACCAATCAAATTACAGGATTTCCGTATTCGGACTTCTCAGCGCTGCTGCCATATAATAAAATTAATTACTCATTAGACATAATTGAACAAAAGCCCGTCATCAGAGTAAATTACAATTATCTCTAACGAAGGGGTTTGACTCAGAACATCGTAGACTTCGGTGTCTTACCTAATAGACATTTGCTACGAGTCTTGGTTAGTTGGGTGTGAATGTGTGTTCCCCAGCGGCACTCGAATCCACAACCTTCTAATCACCGGTGAAACGATCTAACCATTGAGTTACTGGGAGGCATATGATTTGAACGTAGATTGAGTTCGATGTATGATATTATATGCTGCGCAAGTATGATGATAAATGTTAATGTCGTAATGCATGTTGTTAAGAAAAGAGATATATGCTAGCTCTTGGTTAGGTCTTATAAAGTGACTTTCGCGTGAACCCCCCAGATGAGCAGATCTGCTCTTGGGGTAAATGCATTTCAATAAAATATGTTTATAAATAAATAAAGTGACTTCTTCCTTATGAACGAGTTTTCAAATTTTGATTTTTAGGGGAAGCTTTTATTGAAACAAAATAAACTGGAGCTGGCGAGTTTTCATATCAGGTAAACTGTAGTATGATTGGATTTAATATATCAAGTACACGAAAGCGTACACTTTACACTTCTCGAACTTGAAATGTTAATTGTTGTAACTTCTACGTTGTTTTTCAGACAAGGTGCAGAGTTAAGTCAAGATCTGGGTGGATCAGCGACTCAACAAGCTGTTGTTCATGCATTTCTGAAAGATTACAACCGTGTAAGTTGACATAAGATTACTTTATTTATATTTTATGTTTTTTTATCCATTTATTTATTTAGTTATCGTGGATCATCGTTGTCACCATCACTATCACCACCATCATCATCACCACCATTATCACCACCACTACCATCATCACGATCACCACCATCATCATCACCGTCATCATCACCACCACCATCATCACCACCACCACCACCACCACCATCACCACCATTATCACCATCACCTTTCACTACCACCATCATCACGATCACCACCATCATCACCACCATTATCACCACCATCACTACCATTTTCGCCACTACCACAACCATCATCGCGACCACCATCATCATCACCACCACCATTGTCACCACCATTATCACCACCACTACCATCTTCACTCCCATCACCATTCACTACCATTATCACCACCATCATCATCATCATTTGTTGTTGTGTTGTTGTTGTCGTTGTTATTGTCATTTTATTTTCTTAATTTCTTAGGCTGTGGATATTCTCACCAAAGCCACCCGGATAAATCCAACTGCCCCCATGTTCATATTACTTGGCAAAATTTGCATGAAAGCTAAACAATTTGAAAACGCCATTGCTAGCTTCAAAAGAGCCATCTACGTTATGGTAAGCTCCTCATTTCTCTTCAAGTGATTGATGATATGTGAAAAAGAAAGTGGATTAGTCAAACTCTAAGCTCTCTAATCTCTTACGCAACTTATACCGTTGTTTTTCTATAGACACCATGGCATCCTCGAATGGAGATGCCTTTGAGTGCTGCCTCGGTGTACTTCATGATTGGCACATGTTTCACAGAACTAAACAATCTCGTCAGCGCTCTAGATGCCTTTAATAACGCAATTAAAGTCAATCCTGAAGATGCCGAGGTATGATTTTTATTTATTAATTAGTTCCTATTTAGAACTGGAGTTGTTTTGTACTTGATGTACAGTGTACTGTATTATTAGGCTAGACTTAGACTTAGACTTAGACTTAGACTTAGACTTAGACTTAGACTTAGACTTAGACTTAGACTTAGACTTAGACTTAGACTTAGACTTAGACTTAGACTTAGACTTAGACTTAGACTTAGACTTAGACTTAGACTTAGACTTAGACTTAGACTTAGACTTAGACTTAGACTTAGACTTAGACTTAGACCTAAACCTAGACTTAGACTTAGACTTAGACTTAGACTTAGACCTAAACCTAGACTTAGACCTAGACCTAGACCTAGACCTAGACTTAGACTTAGACTTAGACCTAGACCTAGACTCAGACCTAGACTTAGACTTAGACCTAAACCTAGACTTAGACTTAGACCTAAACCTAGACTTAGACCTAGACCTAGACCTAGACCTAGACTTAGACCTAGACTCAGACCTAGACTTAGACTTAGACCTAGCCCTAGACTTAGACCTAGACTTAGACCTAGACCTAGACTTAGACCTTAGACTTAGACTTGGATATCCAGATGAAGCACTCTTCTGAGTGTTTGATATAGCATCTCAAACAAATTGAATCAAGAGAATTCGAGGTGAAAGTTCGATTAATTTATGTAATTACTTCCTTCAATATCCATGCATACAAATTAACCATCAACACGGTAATGATTTTCTTTGTGCGGGTTTCCTCATGAATTACGAACGAGTTTGAAATGTTGACATAATTTGTTTTTATCGGTTTATTTACTGGGAGTATTTGCCGCGAGTAAAAACTAGTTCAAAATTTTCAACAATGTGCCACGAGCGCTAAAATGAGCTGCGAGTGCTTGGTGCGAGGACTGGAAATCCGCCTTAAAGCCGGTTTTCCACTAGGCGATTTTTTTCGCGCGAGGCGACTTTTTCTTTTTTCTCGTGAGCTCTGAGCTGGAGCTAATCAGAAATCTATTGAATTCCAACAAAGAAAGTCGCTTCGCGCGAAAAAAGTCGCCTAGTGGAAAACCGGCTTTAGACCTACAAACTTGGACCGAGAGACTTGGACCTAGATTTGAACTTACACTAGACTAGACCAGACGACCAGACTAGACCAGACCAGACTAGACTAGACTATAGACTGGATTGGACTAGACTAGACCAGACTAGACTAGACCAGACCAGACCAGACCAGACTAGACTAGACTATACTATACTATACTATACTGTAGACTAGACTGGATTGGACTAGACTAGACTAGACTAGACTAGACTAGACTAGACTAGACTAGACTAGACTAGACTAGACTAGACTTGACTAGACTAGACTAGACTAGACTAGACTAGACTAGACTAGACTGGACTGGACTAGACTAGACTAGACTAGACTGGACTAGACTAGACTATGGACTAGATTAGACTTGACTAGACTAAATTAGACTACTAGACTACTAGACTACTAGACTACTAGACTACTAGACTACTAGACTACTAGACTACTAGACTACTAGACTACTAGACTAGACTAGACTAGACTAGACTAGACTAGACTAGACTAGACTAGACTAGACTAGACTAGACTGGACTGGACTAGACTGGACTGGACTAGACTAGACTAGATTATGGACTAGACTAAACTAGACTAGACTAAACTAGACTAAACTAGACTAGACTAGACTACTAGACTAGACTAGACTAGACTAGACTAGACTAGACTAGACTAGACTAGACTACTGTAGACTAGACTAGACTAGACTAGGCTAGACTAGGCTAGACTAGGCTAGACTAGACTACTAGGCTACTAGACTAGACTAGGCTAGGCTAGGCTAGGCTAGGCTAGGCTAGACTTGACTAGACCAGACCAGACCAGACCAGACCAGACCAGACCAGGCTAGACTAGACCAGACCAGACCAGACCAGACTATAGACTAGACTGGACTAGACTAAACTAGACTAGATTAGACTAGACTAGAGCAGACTAAAACATTTTAACATTTTATTCTATTTTGTCTCTTTACCATGCACAGGCTTACTATAACCGTGGCTTAACAAAGATGAAGCTGCGACATGCTAAAAGTATTCACGACTTTAACAGAGCTCTGGCAATCAATCCTAAATTATTTCAAGTGAGTTTTTCCTTCTCTTTTTGCTAACTTGTTTTTGCTGTTTGTTGAAGATGCCAGAATAGTGAAAATAGTTATTTTGAGAGTGTACTGTAGAAATGTGATCATATAGTATTTTTTTACCAAGTACACTAGTTTCGCTGCAGAATTAACAGAACAAAAAAAAATTCTCTTGACAATTGCTATTATTATACAATACTGATACAATCTCGACTGTGATTTGCTAAAAACCTACAAACAATTCTCGATGTCTTGCCACCTACAAAATATCAAAAATTGTCAACAAAACAAACATAGCGGCCGTCCCTAGGAGTGAAGATCAGAATCGGATTAATCCGGCGGATTTAGCACGTTTTATTGATGCCGAAACCACAAAGAAAACCCAAGCGAGCTACGCGTACAGCTGTTAGAGTTTAAAGCAGTATTTGAAAGAGAAAAAGTAAGCGAACCTCAAAGTGAAGATGGTATGATTGTATGAATATACTATTTTTGTTTAACTTTGTATAAAACTTTCCAAAGGCTTCTACATTTATAATTGTATAATAAAACAATTAGTGAATTGGGTTTTCGCATGATAGCTTGTGTTATCAAGCCTCGGTTTGTCTCCGCCTCAGCCTTCGGCTTCCGCAGATAACACTTACCTCGGCGTTGATAACACAAGCTATCATGATCAACCTCATCCAATAATTGTATATTATAAAACGTTTGCCTTTGACTGACTGACTGACTGACTGACTGACTGACTGACTGACTGACTGACTGACTGACTGACTGACTGACTGACTGACTGACTGACTGACTGACTGACTGACTGACTGACTGACTGACTGACTGACTGACTGACTGACTGACTGACTGACTGACTGACTGACTGACTGACTGACTGGTGCATCAGCTGCACCATGCTTTGACTTGTTTATAACATTGCTGAGTCTTGGCTCTAAAGGATATCAAGGACTAGTTTCTAAGAGAAAGGCAAGTACAGTCTTTAAGTGCTCACTCACTCACTCACTCACTCACTCACTCACTCACTCACTCACTCACTCACTCACTCACTCACTCACTCACTCACTCACTCACTCACTCACTCACTCACTCACTCACTCACTCACTCACTCACCCACCCACCCACCCACCCACCCAACCACCCACCCACCCACCCACCCACTCACTCACTCACTCACTCACTCACTCACTCACTCACTCACTCACTCACTCACTCACTCACTCACTCACTCACTCACTCACTCACTCACTGATCAACTGACTGACTGTCCAAATAACCAACCAACTGACCAACCGACTAATTGGCTGCATGACTGACTGATCAACTGGCTGGTTGGCTGGCTGGCTGGCTGGCTGGCTGGCTGGCTGGCTGGCTGGCTGGCTGGCTGGCTGGCTGGCTGGCTGGCTGGCTGGCTGGCTGGCTGGCTGGCTGGCTGGCTGGCTGGCTGGCTGGCTGGCTGGCTGGCTGGCTGGCTGGCTGGCTGGCTGACTGGCTGGCTGACTGACTGACTGACTGACTGACTGACTGACTGACTGACTGACTGACTGACTGACTGACTGACTGACTGACTGACTGACTGACTGACTGACTGACTGACTGACTGACTGACTGACTGACTGACTGACTGACTGACTGACTGGCTTTGTAGTTTAATAGTGATGTGGCTGACAACTGTCTTGATCGTAAATATGTTCACCAGTGTGAAGTATGCACCCACTTTATGCACCACATTCAGCCTTCGATTTAGGCTCCGCGTTCTTGCCAGTAGCCCGAGTGAACGGCTGACCCAGGCACTTGTTTGTATTTCAAACTGAAATGTCTAATGTAAGCGTTCGTTTCTGTGTTGTTTTTTTTCAAGGCGTTTTTAAGTCGGGCAGCGTACTATGGTATGAAAGGGCGATTCTCCAAGGGGATTATGAATTGCAATGAAGCAATCAAATTACAACCAAGAAGCGTGCGAGCTTATTTGTACAGGTATGAAATTCTTTATTTTAAGTCTTTTCAGTGTCTGCGGTTCGCCAAGGTGATTATGAATTGCAATCAAATTGCGGCCAACAAGCGTGCGCCCTATGTGTACAGTTTTTCGCAGAATAACGCTATTTCTTGCGTAGACGCGTTTCCTAGACTAGTTTCTAGTCGTCTTACGACGTCACAGAATAGGGGAATCGAGAAACAGCTAGCGAAAACTGATGCAACCGTTTTCTTCGTGCTTTTTGGGGGAGCGCTGAGGGTTTACGCGTTGCGGAGCTGGCTAGTGTAATTGGGGTCAATTTTATGAACATTGATCCTAAAAATATATTTTTTCATTTTTACTGGGTCTCTCATAATTTCATGATGTAATATAAAATTGATTATGTCATGTTAATGATGTCATAACAATGATGTCGTACTAATAATGTCATACTAATGATGTCATAGTAATGATGTCATACTACTGTCATAATGATGTCATACCAGTGATGTCATACTGATGGTGTCATAGCAATTGATGTCATAGTAATGGTAAAGATATCATACTAGTGATGTCATACTAGTGATGTCATACTAATGTCATAGTAATGATGTCATACTAATGATGTCATATAATGATTTAAGAAATACCTAATGGGTTTCCATGTTTGGATAGCCTGATCCAAACACGAGGGATGTTGCGAGACTTTCAAAAAGCGTAAAAAAACACGAGCCGCCAGGCGAGTGTTTTTTAGCTTTAGAAAGTCGAGCAACATCCCGAGTGTTTGGATCAGGCTATCCAAACATGGAAACCCATTAGGTATTTCTTTTATAAAATGACCGACAATAAAATAACAGATTTTGTGAAAAAAAATAGTGATAGGAATACATATTCTCCCAAAATTCATCAACAACCAATCACATTTCGCCTTGTAACGTCCTGGTGTCGAGCTGCAGGGCGAGCGAAACGAGAAAGAAAGTAATCCGAAAATTATTTTGCCAACAAATTCAACATTAAAGATGGGAATGTCAATAAAGAAGTGAACTCTGGCCATCGAAAACAGCGAATATTATTAGGAAAACGCTTAAACATTGCTAGAATCAACTGCCTCAGCGTCTGGCTCGTGGTTTTAGAGCAAATACAAGAAAAATATTCTTGGCCGTAAAAAGCCGCTGAAACTGAAGCTTCCGAAAAAATATTTTTATCGCCAGATTTGGATTTTATGTCGAGAGCTCTTGGGTATTTTACTTCATATCGACAAAGTCTTTCTTTGTGAGTTCATCAGCCAAGAAAATGAAAGGTATTTGTACAGAATGTTATTCTGTTTAAAGATCGTTTTCAAAACGTGTACTTTCCAAATCACGTTGTATTGTTTACCATATTAAAGTACGAACTACCGTATATTTTAGCAAGTTTAGCTTGGCTCTTGAACACAACAGGGCCGCAAAACAATTTCATGCTTGGTTATAGTTCTCTCACAGTATATAAACATAGGGTTGTTGTTTTTTACTGCCTGAAAAGACTCGAAGACGGTGTTTTTTTTAACTTTAAGATTCGTTCAAGAAATTATTTGTTTGCTTGTAATTCGACAATTAGTTATTCGCCGTCGCTTATTTAAAACTTTTCCCTGTTGAAACCCTTATGCACATACCTGTAGTTACCATTACTATTTTAGTAATTACAATGCTATTTTATTTGTGTTATGCAGTACTAAAAAAATTAGATTAAAGTCTATAAAAGGCGTCACTCAAAATTAATTGCAAATTTCCGTGTTTGGATAGCCTGATCCAAACATGGGTATTGACCAATCAGCGCTTGCGTAGCATACATGTTATTTTATAAATACCAATGAAGTCATGTTAATGATATCATACCAATGGTGTCATAGCAATTGATGTCATAGCAATTGACGTCATATTAATGATGTCATACTAAAGATGTACTAGTGATGTCATAGTAATGATGTCATACTCATGATGTCATACTCATGATGTCATACTAATGATGTCATAATAATGATGTCATAGTGATGATGTCATACTAATGATGTCATACTAGTGATGTCATACTAATGATGTCTACCAATGATGCCACACTAATGATATCATAGTAATGATGTCATAATATTGATGTCATAGTAATGATGTCATACATTCAAATGATCGAATTTTAATGAGGTGATCGCTTTAGTATCTTGTAAACTGCTTACATTTTTGGTAGACACTTTTCGTTGCGACTTTAATTTCCTTGGGTACATACGTTTATGCTGCTATCAATCCAGACGGTGTTTAATCTACATGTTTTAGCGATTTTTGGTAAAGGAACATATATCGAGTCATGGAATTAATATTCCTTTATATTTAAATGTTTATATTTCAACTCTCGACATTTTCTTTTGTAAAGAATTCCCATTATAGAACATGATTGTAGTTTAATCGAGTAAAATGCCAAATATTACTTGGTGTAATTAATCTAGCTAAATATTATACTCGAACTACAGCAGTTTGTGGAGACTAGTTTAACCTAAAAACCACATCCAGCAGACAATTTGAAAAAATACAAGACAAAGCATAAACCGAAAATTAACATCTTGAAACTCAAAATATGAGCTAAAAAACAAGACAACAATTGGAAAGGTGATATTTCGATTTTATTACAAAATCATCATCAGACCAAGTGACTAGAATCAAATATCTACGTTCTATTTATACAAGGATGGTGAAATAAGATTAAAATAACTAGAGTTATATTACAATGGTTAGCGGCAGGATAAGAAAATTCAAAATTTAAAAATTTTGAAATTTAAACTGATTACAAACGGAAAATAAGCTATAGTGTATACAAGGTCAGAAGAATTAAAAAGGAATTAAAGGAATGCATGCTATCTATTACAAGTCAAAGTGATAAAGTACATGCTACAAGAAAAGCGTCAGTTCTTTACTGGTTTTTAGACCAGAATTTAACTCTGGCGAGTTGAATTTAAGTAATAGAGCTTCTAAGATTAATAATATATGTTCGGACTGTAAGACTTACAGGGGCGGATCTAGACTGTATCAACTGTATCGTATGATACAGTCAGATTTTCACTTAATAATTTAATTAAATTAAAATAAATTAAAATTCGAATAATTACATTTCACAAGTAGCTTTTTCAGCAACATCATTTTCAAATTCGTTGATGTTAATGTACGCAATGTTTCAAAGCTTAAAATCAGTTCTGTTCTACGATCAGCGAGACGAACTCGCACTGTTCTGCAACCATAAGCGCATCCCCACCAGCTGCGTTTCCTTGCCAGTGAAGCATCGCGCAAAAGGCGCTCTCGTCTCGATTCTTTAATGGCGATGTGTTACCGATGAGGTGACGATTGATACAGTTGTGCTAAATATAGCAACTGTAGCGACTGTATCTGATACAGTTGACTGTATCAAACCAATCAAAATGCTTGATGTTGGTCACGTTTTGCTGCAGTTTCCACACTTCCGATACAGTTGACTGTATCGGAGCAGTCTCCGACGATCTAAATATGATTACGGCGTGATGTGATTTAGTTTTATGCAACTTTACGAGCGGCAAGCGCCTCTAACTCACCATGGCGTCCAACAGTGTTCTACAACAGCTGTTGTGTGTCTTGGTAATGGAAGTTATTCTCCGGAGGAAAAGGCGAGTAGATTTCTCCCTTTGTCTAATTTTGCGAAGCTACAGTTCCCTCGCAGCCAGGAATCGCGCTCTTCAAATCAGCACCCAGTGAGGTATAAAGTTCATGAATAATAAATATTTTAGCTACTAATATTATGCGCTAAATTTGGAGTATCCTAACGAGAGCGACTGAGACTGTCCTTGACTTGTGTGTATTGATTTACATTAAAATGAAGACTTACTCGAGTCGGCGTAAAACCAAGTCTGAGTGACAGTTGCTGTTCTGATATGCTTTTGAAAATATCATTGATTTAGTTGTATTAAATGTTGTCGTTAATTTTAAAACGTCATGAACCTCTCTGTATACTAGTGTCTGTGTCATCATCGTTTTGATCACAATGGCATTAACACATTTAGAATGTGCAATTCTGAGTATAATTATTTGCTAGTAATATTACAATGTCCAGGTAACCCACGCATTTAGAATGGGAATATAACTATTATTTATAAAAGTAGATGTCGTCTGGGCTTATTATAGCCTAATTAATTTATAAAGTATCAGATAATTAATTCTTTGAACGTTTTAATGGCGATAAAGTAATATAAATAAGTTTTGTGGAAACACCACGTAAAATATTTCTTTGCTAAGCTTTCGGCCTGTTGACTCAGGCCTTCATCAGAGCAATGACAACAAATTGTTGGCTAAACAACTTGTTGTCATTGCTCTGATGAAGGCCTGAAATTTGTTGTCATTGCTCTGATGAAAGCCAACAACTTGTTGTCATTGCTCTGATGAAGGCCTGAGTCAACAGGCCGAAAGCTTAGCAAAGAAATATTGTACTTATTTATAAGTATCAGATAGCTTGCGGATACAGGTATGCTGACCTGTATATTGAGTATTAAATAATCTACAGTAACATAAACAGCTTTAGTTGTTGACAATATTTATTACCAAACTTTTTATAATACAAGTTAACTTTAATTTGCCGTTTTTGGTTATTTATATTCATGAAAAATTTAAGTTGCACGTGGCGTTGTATTTTGTCTAAACATTCCCTCAGATGGCAGGAAATCGCATTTCCGGTGTCTCAATTTTCAAAATTTTCCGGGGGGGGGGGATGCCCCCGGACCCCCCTAACTTTGGTGTCATCACACATACGATACAGTCAGATTTTATCCTAGATCCGCCCCTGACTTACAGGAGTGAAGAATTCTAGAGTTGTTAACCCTTTATAGCCCGGGAGGTTTCCAGCTGACAAGTAAAATCGTCTGGCGTTAGCCAGAGTAAAATACTAAAGGTGGCCAATGGGCTATAAAGGGTTAAGCGAGATAGTTTCTTAACCCTTTATAGCCTCGGAGGTTTCCAGTTGACAAGTAAAATCGTCTGGCGTCAGCCAGAGTAAAATACTAAAGGTGGCCAATGAGCTATAAAGGGTTAAATACAAGAGGTTTAATATTGTGAGATGACTCGAGATGAATTATTATTTAATCGGTCATATAAGTTGTTTAAATCGGCGAGGTGCTGAGCATGTTGGCAATTGTGAAAATGTTGAGCTACCGCGCTAATTTTGAATTGGGTGCTGTGTTCGAGAAGACGTTTTTCGAGACAACGCTCGGTTTTACCAATGTATCTGACCGCAGCCTGGACAAGAAATTAGGTAAACAATGTTAGTTTAACCTATAGTCAAGTATTGCGGCTGTCCACTCCTAGAAGCAAGTTTAATCTATCGGCGTGAGAAAACCGTTTTGACGATTTTGGAAGCCTCTTTTCGGAGTTCTCTGTTTGACCAGAAAAACACCAAACAATTCAAGGTCGAATTCGCTAGAAGAAAAGAAGCCGTCCAAGGATAGACTTGGATAAGGATATTTTGTGTCTGCTTTTCATTCTGAAATGGTGACCATATTGCGAGCATGAGTGCTGTCGGTAAGTAACAAGCGAAACATATGAAAACGATGAAGAGAGATGTTTTTGCCAGCTTTAGTTCGCGTAAAAACGTTGCAATGTTGCCAGATTTTTCGCTATTGTTGGCGTCGCTATTTGCTGGGTTTGCTTTTGATAATTTCTTTCTTGCAACGTTGAAGATTGACATATACGTAAGTAAAGTTATGCAAATGTTAGCGGTGAAGATTAATGAAAAAATAATGTTGGAAATCATTAGCGATACAGCACGAACTCCTGCCACGACTGTACTCACGTACCACAGAGAAATCAAAATTGAAATGTATTTTTGCTTGGATATGGCAACACGATGAAACACAGGGTGGACTATCGCTAAGTACCTGTCGATATTCATGAGGGAAAGAGTCATAGTGGACATTGGTGCAAGTGTAAGTGATGCTATCTCATAACACTGGATGTACACACAGTTCGGTGCTCCGATAATGTTGGCAACTGACTGGAGCAAGATCAATACAGGAATAATTGTTACAACCGCAAGATCATTTGAAGACAACACCATGATCATCATAGAAGATATTTTCTTTCTCATTTTCTCTGACTTCCAAAAACTGAAGAGCACAAGCGAATTAAGGATTGTTCCGATGAGACCAATAATGGTGTTGAACACGGAGGCTAGGATAATGTTGAACACGTAAGAAGGTGACGGTCTATGGACAATGAGCCCGCCACTCCAACAACTTTCAACAATCATACCGGTACTGTTTGAGCTCCATTTGGCGTTCATTTTTACTTTGAGTTCCTTTCCGAAATTCTCTTCAACAGTATGGATATAATACAGTGAGGACAAGATTTTAATGCTATATTTCACTCAAATTTAGGTAGTTAACTAGAAATACATGAACGCAACAACCCCTCGCCCGCTTTATATGCATTTTTTAACTCCCCTTCTCTCTCTCTCTCTCCCCCCCCCCCCCTCCTCCCCTAATTTCTGTTTTTGTTGTATGTATTAATGAACACAGATCAGAAAACATCCAGAAAATTAGCTAGCATTGTTCATCTGTAGTCGTGTATTATTTCTATGGTATTGACACAACGAAAGGACGTGCAATGTCAATATTAAAAAAAAAACAAAAACGAGATGAACCAAATGACAAATCTTCATTCAAAAATATATATAAACAGTGGCCAAGAAAAGACACAAATCACACAATGTCAACGTCCTAGCGTTGAAAGACAATTCTAGACAATATATTATTTATATTAATTTTCATTTTCAAGATTTCTTCTGTTTTAACTCAGCTAAACTGTTAAAGACGAATCTCCTACCGTTAAACTTTCTTCTGCTTTGTGACCACAAACACTGCCAATTCAGTCTACTCTTTTCGGATTGTTTTTCTCGTTCGTGGTTTCTTACTTTTTTCGTTGTTGACACATAAATATGACAAGGCATCATTCAGTTCTCTTCATGATCTAAAAAGCCGTTTGTTTCAAAATTTCTTCATCGTTCCCTCTCGAGTTATGTAGAATACACCAGAGCAAAATTCTTTACCGGCTTTGAACAGTTTCAGGACACATCCTTCTTCTTTCAGTTACATTTCGGTCGGCATCGTTTTCGGTCGGCATCGTATTAATTTTTAGGCTTTTTCCAGTGGTTTTAAGTCGTATTTATTGTTGTCTTTTTCTCGCTGTCTTTTTCTTCTTTCCTTGGTCTTTTTTCATAGTAATATTAATGTACATTTTAGCTGAAACCATTTTTTCTGGCAAAGATTTCTTTCGTCATGATCGTTGAAAAACTATTTTGTAATCCAACCGAACTTATAAATTATAATTTGCTGACGTAAATTTAAATAATTTGAATAATTTAATGGATTAGTTACCAGTACCCTGCTATTCGAACTGCGCAAGTTGTGGATTTGATAACATATATATAGATATATATATATATATATATAAACATCTCGCAGAATTTCTTTCCCACTTGCGTGTAATTTCGCGTGTACTACACGCGTGTAAAATGGACTCCACGCGTGTCGAGATTAGCACCCTCACCGGGCTCCGGGCCTTCGGCCCGTCGCCCGGCTCGGGGATAACTTTAGCGTCTTGTAAAGACG
This sequence comes from Corallium rubrum, assembly GCA_964035015.1. Lineage (NCBI taxonomy): Eukaryota > Metazoa > Cnidaria > Anthozoa > Scleralcyonacea > Coralliidae > Corallium > Corallium rubrum. The sequence goes on from OZ036007.1 coordinate 11,958,381, forward strand.
CTAGTAGTGGAGACTTTTCGTATAGCATCTGTTCTGACTTGAGTGAACCGGAACGTCTTTAGCTATAGTGTACCATGCAACATCTGCCAATCTTCTCCTTGCATACATATATGCTCTCTATATTATGACAATTTAAATTCTGTTTAAATTACTTTTTAAGTTCTGGCTTAACGTGATGGACGTTTAGACAACATGGCAGGTGATCTTGGGCCTCGATCTGACGTGCATACATGTGTATATAATGAAAGTTGACATGTTTCAAAGATAAATAGGAAAGGCTTTTCGATAAATATTCTGTTGGGTTTTTTCCCTGAATTTTGTTGCTTTAGTTTACTCCTCCTAGTTTATGATAAAAAGGAGATTACTTAAATATACGCTGTCGAGGAATTCTCGAGTCGAAGTACTTACGTTTTTATTTTGTTTACAATTGCTTTGCGAATCAATTGCCTGAACACGGCGAAGTTTAAAAAAAATGTTGTCGACAGAACTCGAGAATTAAATGGCAGGAAAAAAGATCAAAAATATGAAAAGATCTCTTAATTTTAAGGCTTATTGTTGCCATTGTAAGAAACTTCCAGAAGTGAATAACAATTAACCTTCACGGAAATACATTTCTGTTCTTAGTCTTACTGGGGAATTTCACGAACATACATCGCATGGAAAATACCTAGGCTATATCCTAAGTACATTAGTCCAGTAGACTAGGGTTAGGCATTGTGTAGAAACTGTAGGGAGCGTCTTCTTGATTGTCTTCGCCATGCAAACAATTGCACAACAGATGTCTAGGTTAAACATGATTATACATATATTACTTTGAAAAGTGCTGTATAGAGCGTCGGACTATAGTAAACCGAAGGTCGCGGGTCTAAATCCCGGCCGTGGTCGAGTTGACTTTTTCTCTCGTTAATCCCATGTATAGTTCACTTAATATCATTATTCTCCACCTGAGTTCGCTGCCCCGCAGTAATTATCCTAAAAGGATGTTTACTGTAATAATAAAAGTAGCGTGCTGCGTAGGCAGTGTAGAAACAACAATCGAAATATAGTAAGGTTAGATATACTGCCGAGACAGAGAACGTAGGAGTCTAACGTTTCGAGCGAAGGCCCTTCGTCAGGGGGAAACGTAGGGCCTTCGCTCGAAACGTTAGACTCCCACGTTCTCTGTTTCGGCAGTATATCTAACCTTACTATATTTCGTTTATTGTAATAACCCGTTTAATATTTTGTTAATTTGGAGATGCAATTTATATAAGAGATATTAAAATCCCACTTTTCAAACGCCCACCAAGCGTTTTAGTGATAGTTGTTTGCCGTATTATGTGCGGAAGTGAGACGCCTGTTATAAAGATAAGATATTTTTACTTTTGAATTTTGAGCTTTTTGGTATGGGATTTTTAATTTATTGTAAGTTGATATTTTAACTCATAACTTATGTAACTTGCCACATATGTAATTTAATATTCCTTTTTTTAACCTTATTGTAACTTGAGTTTTTTAGTTTAACTATTGTTAAATTAATGCCATTCAAGTATTTTTAATAAATCTAAATCTATAAATGTACCAATCTTTTGTCTTAAATTAATATTTGAATGGTACACTTGAGCAATCTTAAACTCAGAAATTATAGTTTTCGTTTGTTGGTCACAATTATTTTTGTATTTAATTTGTCAGTTAATCTACAATTTGTTTATTAATCTACAAAAGCTTGATCGAACAAAATTGTAGCTTCGCGTGTTTGCAAAAAATACAGAAACTTACCTTTTTTATGTTTGTAATTGTCACTGACTTTTGAATTGTAACTTCCTAAGCGTTTGTTCTCCTGAAGCCATCTTCAGTACGTGGATGGTGATACGAACCCAACTCCATTAACGAACGCATGGAATTTCCGATAATTTACAAGCACCAGGCACTGCCAACGATATAAACGTCTGCAAATTCACAAGGACAACGAAATTTGCGACAACTTTCAACCGTCATCCGCGAACTGATGAAGATGGCTTTTGAAGAAGCCGAAACGTTTACGAAACTATAATTCAAAATTTAAATTTATCACAACACCTGACTATAACTCAGACATTTTCAAATAAATACATAAACTACTACATACGTATTAATGTTGAAAAAGTTATTCTTAACTGAAAAACGTTTTGATGATTTTGGAAGCTTCTTTTCGGAGTTCTCTATTTGACCAGAAAAACACCAAACAATTCAAGGCAGAATTTGCTAGAAGAAAAGAAGGCGCCCAAGGATAGAAATGGATAACGATATTCAGTATCTGCTTTTTATTCTGCAGTGGAATCCATAATGCTAACCCGACTGCTGTTGGAGTATAACAAACCAAACATATGGAAACGATGATGAGATATGTTTTTGCCAGCTTTAATTCGCGTAAAAACGTTGCAAGGTTGTTAGATGTGTCGCGATTGTTCACGGCGTCGTTATTTGCTGGGTTTACTTTTGCTAATTTCTTTCTTGCGACGTTGAAGATTGATATATACGTAAATAAAGTCGTGAAGATGACCGTGATGAAAATTAATGAAAAAATAATGTTGGAAATTATTCGGGAAATAGCACGAACTCCTGCGACGACTATGACCATGGACCACATAGAAATCAGAATTGAAATGTATTTTTTCTTGGATGTGGCGACACGATGAAACACGGGATGAACTATGGCTAAGTATCTTTCGATATTCATGAGAGAAAGAGTCACGGTGGACATCCCTGAAAGTATAAGGGCTGTTATTTGGAAACACTTGGTGTACAGACAATTTGGCGCTCCGATACTGTTTGTAACTGACTGAAGCAAGAACAATGCCGGAACAATTGTTACTACTGCCAGATCATTTGAAGACAACACCATGATCATCATAGAGGATATTTTCTTTCTCATTTTCCGTGACTTCCAAAAAATGAACACAACAAGCGAATTAAGGATGGTTCCAATAAGACCGACTGTTGTGTGTAGAACAGAAGCTAGGATGTTGTTGAGGACATAGGAATATGACGGTCTGTGGACAATGAATCCATCCCAGCAACTTTCAACAACCATATTTGTACTGTTTGGATTTCCTGTGGCGTTCATTCTTACTTTTATTTTTCCGTAAATTCTTTCTAACGGTATATGTTGCTGAGTTGAACAATATTAACTCGACGTTGGCTTGGCTTAGATTGCTTTTTGAGCAAGCTTTTCTTTCAGAAGTTTGGTCTCGCTCTCTTTTCTTCGAGTACTTCTGACATGAGGTGTTAACTTTGCTCTGCACTGGACAACTCAAACAGTTTCACGTGTCAACTTATAACTGGTGGCCAAGAATACATTATCTTTAACTGTCACATATCATATGGCACAATACTTCCGTTGACATCGTGTTGACTGAGACGCGTCACGTGCCGGTCGATTATTTTCCGCAACCGACCGGGTTTTACGCCCACTGATCTCTAAATAAACTGGATGGGCCCTTCCCTATGACCAGCAGTCAAACATTTCGTGGCAGTCGCCGCCATCTTACGTAGTGGAACATATGACGCATTGCGGCCTTAGAACTTGTTTTTAGTCTATTATATTAGCATGACATTGATATTGTAGTTATATTCTGGAATTTTAAAATTGATTTTGTAGATATAACTGTAGTTAGGATTTTAGTATGGTAGCTGATTACTATTTTGTAATTAGTTTAATTAGTTTGTTTGTCTTTGTTTATGTTTTAAATGCAGATTGTAATTATTTTATTATATGCAGGGCCAGGGCCCCTATGGATACCAGTCATTGTGTTGATTGGGCTACCCTGCTAAAATAAAGTTATCTATCTATCTATCTATCTTGTTCCCAATCCTAAAGTTGACTAGCATAAGCAATCTTGACGCCAGCACGGTCCGATTATCCGGGGGTAGGAATATTTTGTGTGCTGTGCCGGGGGAGTCGGAAAAGCCGTGAAGCAAACAACAGATGCCGGTTCGTTTAGTTTTCACTGTTTATAACAACAAATACAAAAGACACATTTAAATTGCTGCCAGACAATTCTCAACTCGAGAATGTTAATTAATATTGTTACACAAGGACAGGATTTTCCAGTTTTGAATTATGCAATTAAACATGTAAACAAACGCTACCCGAGAACGTTTATATCAAAAGACACTAAACTGTTGTAATCGAGTATCCTTACAAGCTGCAAGATACCATTTTGAACGCCACAGACTGCGAACGTGACCTCGGCATCTGGACCTCTTCCTCACTTACCAAAAAAACCCCCAAAAACAAACAAGTCCTCCACCAGTGCGCCCAAGCCAACAAATTACTGGATATATACGACGGTCCACGATAAAAATCCGAAGAACTTTATCTGGCTCTCGTCCGTTCCCAACTCGCTTACGCATCGCAAGTCTGGGCTCCACAGTCTGTCGACCTTATCAAGCGCACGGAACGCGTCCAGAGACGCGCATCAAAATATACTAGAAATACATAAATGCAATAACCCCTCGCCCGCTTTTACAGCGACCCCCCCCCCCCCCCCTTGCGGTCTTTTTTATTGGAGGCCTGGAAATTGTTACTCCTGTCGGAACGATGAAAATATAGCTTTATTTATGGTAGAATATTTGAAATAAAAAGAAACACTCTATTTTTTTGAAGAAAAATGCCACAAAGAACAAAGAAAATTTTAAGGATGATATTTCGTAAAATATATTAAAATGAAGAAAATTGTACGTTGCCTCCAGGGTTTGAACTCGATCTCGTTCGCGTACAAACCGACGATGTTACCACCACACTACTGAAGCAGGCGTCAGAATTTTATTAAAATATTAGGGTTATACTTTACAGTTCTTTCTTCCCATGTTTACAAAGAACATTGCTTGTTATCTAGAAATATTTGCATTTTGAAAACTACTCAAACTGCCTGGCTGGCTGCCACGGCTATATTCATTTATGGCATTTTAAATTTATTTAAACTGATATAACAAAAACAATTTTTAATTTCGAAATATGAACTGCTGACAATGTTTTCACATAAGCTTACATGTTAATAAATATTTCAACAGCATTTGTACGTTTTACAAAAGAAAAAATGTTCCTTCTCCATTTTTTATGCTAAATTATAAACAACCGCTAAGTCATATGTAGTTTTACCATAAGAAAACTATTTAAAAGGAGATAAGACGGCAGCCACAGGTAAAAAATACAACGTAACGGGCATTGGCAAGAAAAAACATGCAATGGATACTTCAAGGACACACAAAATATAAGACAAAATTAACAGTGATAGATGTAAACAGGGAAACTCGAACAGTTTTGCTACTATATAAGTGTTCGTGATTACTGAGAGCGACTGCTCTATATTTTTACCGTAGCTTAAACTTTTCGGCCTTTATCTTCGTTGGTTTTCTATTTTGACTTGGTTTTTCTTCTTTCGAGTTTTGGTTTGATGGGTTTCCTTTAGTCAAGACTTTATATACGTATACGTATACGTAAACGTTGATTTGTTTCTGTTCTTTTGAAAAGGATGTACGTATCCCCAAAACTCCTTTCTCAAGTCTTTTTGTCAAGAATAATATTAGTTCAAATCTTTTTCAAATCTTTTTTGTCAAGAACTATATTGTTTCCAGTGCCCCACAATCTTCACCGCGCGTGGTCCGTCCACATTCATATATATACAAATATTCAGCTCGCTCAAACTGATTCGCATTTTAACACGCGTGTAAAGTGGACTCCACGCATGTCGAGATTAGCACCCTCACCGGGCTCCAGGCCTTCGGCCCTACGCCCGGCTCGGGGATAATGGACCTACCCTTCTTCTGTGATATCAGTTATAAACATCGTCTCTTAACGTTAAATCTACTTCCTTTATGTTACTGGCACGAATACCTTGACATGTTGTTCCTTTTGAAATCAAATCGTAACATTAATTTAAGCAGTGACATACTACCAGAACCTCAAAATTCAGATAGACCTACACGATCAGCAAACCCAAACTGTTTACAATTTCAGACAACAAAATGTCAAACATCTACGTATCAGAAATCATTTTTAATTAGGACAACTAGAATCTGGACGTATTGCCAAGAAACTTAACAATGAAATGTATAACTTTAGAAGACTTTAAAAAAGAATTATATAATTACTATAATTTAGCACTAGAACACTGTTTTAATGCAGATGATCCACGAACATGGAAATCGAATGCAACAAAGCTCGTGATCTAACTAAATCGATATCGTGTTGTTTTTAGCTTAATGTTTGTAATTATCTTGTGTATTGTAGTTGTATATTGTTGTAATCTTTAGGGACCGCAGTAATTGGTGTAAGCTGCGGTTGCCCTGCCAGTTGTTTGTGTCGATGTCTGTACGTATTGTTTGAGTATGGCAAAGCAAATAAAATAAAACAAAGATCTTATGATAAGTTGCACGTATACATGTAGTGCATGTGATGGTACGTTTGCGAGCTGTAATATGGAAAGTTAGCGCTGAGAATATTTCCAGCGCTGCATGTTCGTCGGCTTTGTTTATCAACGTTCGATATTAAAACGTTTGTCAGTCTGGCAGCGTTTCGAATTTTTTTATTCGTTCCGCAGGTGATTTCCATAGAAGAATTCATAACTAATAACGTCCAGAACAACATTCTAGACTTATTAGATTTTGAAGAAAACATAGTACTTCGTGCAAACTATCGTCGCTATCTCCCAGTGACCAGAGAACCGCAGATTTGTTACTTGACTGAAATCTCTTCGTATTCGGCTCGTTTGCCGACTTCGAATTCGGTGTTAAAAAATGTTTTCTGCAACTAATGTCATCCTTCTCCGGCGTATTTGCACTTATTGCAAAGCATTCTATATCTTCTTCGGCATTATGGTTATCGTAAAGAGAATAAAGAAGTCTAAATTAATCGAAATATACAGTTTACATCTAATTGATTTAAAATGGAAGACACGTAAATAACAGCAAGAATCAAATCAATTCATCGCACTGTTTCTTCACGAAAATCGTGATGCTAACCTTTGATACTTAGGGAGTGCTGAATTTCTCCCAACTGATCGTCGTTTTTTTATGCCATTTACCAGAGAACCGCAAATCGTGCCAGAGAACCGCACATTATCTGGCAGAGGCTTCTCTCCTCTTTTTCCACCTTCTCGACGTTCTCCGCGCGCTTTTTGATTGCCCGCGCACCTGCGACTAGCCAGAATAATTAATAGAAGCCTCTGCTGAGGAGAGAGAGTTTTGTCATATTGTGCCAATTCCTTCTTCAAAATGATTGAACATGTTACTCTACTAAAAAAAACTTTGTGAACATGTAGTTGTTATCGTATGCGCCTTTTATCTCTGTAACAGTTTGTGGAGACAAGTGTAATCCACAAGTTGTGTTATATTTAAGTTTAATCTAGCCAAGTATATGGGATAATGGGATATGTAGGGGTGTTGGTGGCACAGTGGTTAGCGCACGTGCCTTTCACCTCTGCGACCCGGGTTCAATTCCTGCTCTCAGCAGTTATATCTGATTAAATTTTCACCTTGGCCGCATGTGAGAAGAGTGCTTCCAGTTTGACTCTACCAAACATCATAGGTTTCCTCCGGGTACTCCGGTTTCCTCCTGTAGAAATACTGGACCAATGAGGGATGGTCCTTACTGGACCTCTAGGGAGAACAGTTAGCTTTTAACTGATAGAGATATCCAGTATAAGCTAGAAATACATAAACGCAGCAACCCCTCGCCCGCTTTTAATACGTTAAATATACATTAATACCCCCCCCCCCCCCCCCCCCGATTAAACTGTTTTTGTATGTAATAGATAAATCCCGAGAACGAGGGATTTATGCTATATAAAGACCCGAGGACGCGCAGCGTCCGAGGGCTTTGTATCGCATAAATCCCGACGTTCGAGGGATTTATCTGACTTAATTTATTATTGAGGTTTTCCAACAAAATTTTGTCGTTTTTTCTACCTTGGACAAAGATTTTCCTAGTTTTTTTCTTCATTTCTTATCTAATTAGTATTCAAGGGTTTTATGCGATATAAAGCCCTCGAAAGAACAAAGAAAACCGACTCAATAATGAATTAAACAAATTTCAAAAACTCATCAATAATTCATGAGGAAAACACAAAAGAAAATCATGACCGTATCGCATCTTTATATGTGATAAAGATTTCTTCTGATTTACATAAACTTTAGCTTTGATTTTCTCGGCTTAGACAAGGTTAATTTTCAAACTAACTCCGCCAATCAACTTACCAAGTGGTTCGTTTTTGAAGCCGTATAATAAACTCGCAGTTCGTGTTTTATCAGATATAAAAACACTCGGCTTCGCCTCGTGTCTTTATATCTGATAAAACACTCCTGCTCGTTTATTATACAGTACATAAAACCCTGGCCTCCTTTACATCCTGTTTTATCACTTTTATGAATGTAGTTTTTCTATTATTGACCAATTTCCAAAGCAATGTTTTATTCCAAAATAATAATGCAGTGGCTGAGGAAAAACTTGTGTCACGACCTAATAGCACAAGAAAGTGATAGCAAAAAACAACAATAATTACAGACGCTTATATCAAGGTGCCTATTAAACTGTTTGAATATGATTCCTCATGTTTCAAATATAATGTTGAACCTCAAAGAAAAACATCAGAACAGAAAAAACGTAGGTAACAGCCTGAAAACTATAGGTATAAGAGAGGAAAAACTAACCAGGGACGAACTATTGGAAAAAACGCCTGAGAAAATGTATATTATTTGACAAGATTTTTGCTGTTTTAACTGAGTTTCAATACTGAGAAGGTTTTGGATACATACCGATTCTAATCCAGCTAAAGAAAGCTGGTAAGTTAAATACGAGTCACTGCATGCCGATAAATTTTCTTTTGGCTCTTCGGCTTAGATGCTGCAAACAATGCCATACGGGCTACGGCGCTTGGTTTCCGTGGTTTTCTCGCTCGGTTCTTTAATAGCAAAAAGTAATCAATTCTCTTCAAATGTGAAAAGCTGTTTGTGTTGATGTTCCTTAATTTCAATCTGGAGCCTCTGGAGCCAAGATATATCAGTGCATAAGTCTTCTGCTGGCTTTGAACAGACACACGAAGAAACATCTTTTTGGGTTTTTTTCAGTCACATTTGGCGGCATCTTTTCCAATCGTTATCGCAATTTTCCATGCCTTTTCAATGGTTTCTAGTTGTGTTAAATATCGTTTGGTTCATCCCACTGCAACATCTCTTCTTAGCTTCCCTTTTTCGGTCATTTGTAAACCAATTTTTCTGACAAAGACTTTGTTTCGCTTGAGCCGCGAAAGTTGGCGATTTGATGGATATATATATACATACAAACATTTCGCAGAATTTCTTTCTCCTTCGCGTGTAATTTCGCGTGTAAGTGGACTCCACGCACGTCGAAATTAGCACCCTCACCCGGGCTCCGGGCTTTCGGCCCTCCGCCCGGGCTCGGGGATAAGATTAGATTAGTTTAGTTTAAAAACAGGTTTAGTTTATCCAAGTATAGAGAGCTGCACCAGGGCTCGGCATTGAGTCCCCTACTCTTCATAGTCGTCCTGGATGTCATAACTGAGGCATGTAGAGACGGAATCCCTTCAGAGACGCTCTATGCAGACGATTTAGCGTTGTCAAAAAAGGCAGAGAAGAAACTGGAGAAAAATTGATGCGTTGGCAAACAACACTAGAATCCAAAGCCATGGCTTGAAGGTGAACGCAGTGAAAACTGAAGTAATGATTAGTTCGAGAGCGACAAAACCCAAGCTCAATATTAGAGAGATGCATGGTACCCGGTTAAACCAAGTCAAGGAGTTCAAGTATCTTGGGGACGTGATCCAAGAAGACGGCGGCTGCGAGAAAGCTATGCATGCGGGCACGAGTGCAAGCTGCTTGGCAGAAATGGAGGGACTTCTCAAGTGTGATTTGTTACAGGAAGTTACCAGATAGGCTGAAGACTAAGATATACAGAACAGTGATAAGACCGGTGCTAATGTACGGTGCAGAGACCTGGCTCCTAAAAAGAAAGGAAGAACTTATACTTATAAGAACAGAGATGAGAATGCCACGTTGGGCGCAGGGCATCTCCTGAGAGAAAAACAGACCAATGAAGCAGTGAGAGAGATGGCAGAAGTAGAATGTATTGAAGAGAAGCTACGAGACGCTCGTCTACGATGTTATGGACACGTATACAGAAGAAAGGTAGATCATCCATTGAGAAGAGTGGTGGACATGCCAGTCCCAGGAAAAAGGAAAGGAGAAAGACCACACAAGAGATGGGAAGACACAGTAAAAGGAATATGACAAATGAAGATGTCAACGACAGAGCCCAATAGCGACGAAAGCTCCTCTCCAGGCCAACCCCGTAAGGGATATAAGGTCCAGAAGAAGATAGTGAGATCTTAGATTGTACAAATCTTAGGTATACCAGAAGCCAGAGCCAGCCGACAATTTAAAGAAAAATAATATAAAGCACAATCTGAAGATAAACTTCTTGAAAAACCCAATATATGGATCAAAAACAAAAAACATTTTCACCATTTTTTCCCCATCTTTTGTCTTGTTTTTGATCCATATCTTGGGTTTTTTCCTTCAGATTGTGTTTTATATTATTTTTATATAGTATATACATACATAAATATTTGAATGTTACGGTTGAGCAATACTACAAACTTGTTCTTTAAATTTCCTTTATTTGACAGAACTCTTTTTGTGTTTAGTTAATTTGTCCGTAGTTTGTATAGAACCGTTAATTAATCAAGCAATAATCTACAATTTAAAGCTTAATCTAACAAAGGTATAGCTGTCTGTTCACCATTTACGTAAACCTCTCTCTCTCTCTCTCTCTCTCTCTCTCTCTCTCTCTCTCTCTCTCTCTCTCTCTCTCTCTCTCTCTCTCTCTCTCTCTCTCTCTCTCTCTCTCTCTCTCTCTCTCTCTCTCTCTCTCTCTCTCTCTTTCTCTATGTATGTATGTATGTATGTATGTATGTATGTATGTATGTATGTATGTATGTATGTATGTATGTATGTATGTATGTATGTATGTATGTATGTATGTATGTATGTATGTATGTATGTATGTATGTATGTATGTATGTATAGGTTATCACATGAGGGACGAGGTGATATCAGTTTTATCGCTTGAGGGACGATATTGTTATTGTCACGAGTGAGCGCAGCGAACGAGGGACAATTACGATATCGTCCTGAAAGCGATAAAACTGATATACGGAGTCACGAATGTGATACCCTATTTATCACATACTTGTGCCTGTATCATGTTTTAGGGCTCCAACGCAGGACAGCGGGATATATGACGGGGCAGATACGGTACAGCGGGACATATTGTTTTTATGTCCCGCTGTTATCACCCTGATAAAGGCACAAGTATTTGATAAATATATATATACACGTTCAATACATTCGACTGAAAGACGTTTTGATGATTTTGGTAACTTCTTTTCGGAGTTGTCTCTCTGACCAAAAAAACACCAAACAATTCAAGGTTGAATTTGCTAGAGTTAAAGAAGCCGTCCAAGGATAGACGCATGAATAATCAGCAAAAGCTTAACCTTTTAACGCTCAGTGTCCGATATATCGGACGCCCAATAAAAGAATAAACGAGAGAATAAGGGGAGTACCAAGAACAAAATAAATACATTTTAACCGTTAGATAGAGTTTATCATAACATAAATTACAGTTGTATGTTATTTAACATACATAAATAAATCTACTAAGTTATTCTCGGCGGAAAACCCTTTTGACGATTATGGAAGCTTCTTTTCGTAGTTCTTTATTTGACCAGAAAAACACCAAACAATTCAAGGTCGAGTTCACTAGAGCCAAAGAAGTCATCCAAGGATAGACGTGGATAATAATATTCAGTGCCTGCTTCTCATTTATGAATGGAAGATATATTACGAGCATCACTGCTGCCGGAAAATAACAAACAAAGCATATGAAAAAAATGAAGAGATATGTTTTTGCCAACTTTAGTTCGCGTTTAAAGATTGCAAAGTTCTTGGACGAACCAGGAGCATTGTTATTTATTGGGTCTACTTTGACTACTTTCTTTTTTGCAACGGCGAAGATTGACACATACATAAATAAAGTCATGCGGACGACGGTAATGGCGTATAGGGCAATACTAATGTTGGAAACGATTGCCGAAATAACTCGAACTGATGTGACGATTGTGGCCACGAACCACAGAGAAATCAATAACAAAATGTATTTTTGCTTAGTTATCGTAATACGATGAAACAAAGGGTGAACTATCGCTAAGTACCTGTCGATATTCATGACAAAAAGAGTTATGGAGGATATTTCTGCAAGCGAAAACCCAATTACCTGATAACACATATTGTACAGACAGTTTGGTGCTCCGATGATCTCGGTAACTGAATGGAGCAAGCGCAATGCAGGAATAATTGTTACTACTGCAAGATCATTTGAAGACAGCACCATGATCATCATAGAGGATATTTTCTTTCTCATTTTCTGTGACTTCCAAAAAATGAAGACAACGAGTGAATTAAGGATGGTTCCAATGAGCCCAACAATTGTGATTAGAACAGAAGCTAGGATAGTGTTAAGGACATAAGAAGGTGATAGTCTGTGGACAATGATGAATTCCCCCAAGCATTTTTCAACAATCATGTCGGTAATGTTTGAGCTCCATGTGGCGTTCATCTTAAACTGTGAATTTCTTTCGGTCGAGATAATTTTGAGAACTATATTCGCAGAACTCCACGTTTTAAGTTGGTCCCGGTGTCGTTTCTTCAAAATTTTAGTTCCTTTCTTGTGATGTGCGAGACGTCTGAACTTTCAATGTCTAAGAGAGTGGGATTGCAATTTATGGAAGAGCCCTTAGAATGTACAATATTTTATCGTATACGTCACATAATATTTGAACACTACAGTTAAAAGCTTATTGACCGAGCCGGAAATCTTTAATTACTGCATACGACACAATTATCTTGGCCCCAGTCTTTCAGTACAGATCGAGCGACGAAGGAGCGAGGTTTTTGCGAACAGACTATATAAGGGAGGGATAATTTTTCCCGAAAGAACGACCAAGCGAAATTAAGGTTTTTAGTATGGCCCATGTTTTTTTTTTTACATTATAATGTCAAGAGTATAGTAATACCGACTTTCAGAAAACCGTAAACAACTAAAACACCTGCAATGAGTAACTGCGTGTTTAAATTTTTGTCGCGGTAAATTCATTTTTACGAAATCGCAATACCATTTTAACTTGACTTGTTAAATTTTATTATTTCGTTTAATCTATAGTCATTCAATCTATAATTGTATAATTGTTTGTTGAATTGATGAATATATATATATATATATATATATATATATATATATATATATATATATATATATATATACATGAGTATAATGAGTTGCTTGGTATACCAAAACGAAGGCTTCCAGTTGAAAGATCCTAGTGGATTCAACAGCCGTTCTTTCAAAGAATTATTATGTAGAATAATAAGAAGAAATAGGGAACTTCATACTGGTCCTTTATTAAAAAACGTTCGGTTTTCATCAGTAAAAATACATTGAAATTAAAAATACTTTAATGCGTTGTCCCACATTTTATAAAAATTATCTAATAAAATATTCATGTATAAGTAATTCCTAAGAGATGTGATGAATTCGATTTTTGGATGTTAATTCGTTCCTCTTATTAAGACCGTCTGGGATTACTGTTCTTAATTGAGCTGTCCAGTAAAGCTCTCTCACTAACAGCATCTTGAGAGGTTTATTGGACAGCTCAGTTAAGAACATCAATCCCAGATGGCCTTAATAAGAGGAACGAATTAAGATCCAAAAATCGAATTCATTACATCTCTTAGGAATGTCTTATCATAGTCCCTAGAATTATATTGACTGGAGACGCGGCGAACATCAAAGCGGTTAACAATAAGCTACAATTTAGGTTGCGGGTGGCAAATAAGGTGCACAATCTTTTGTTTTACGTTCATTAATATTTATAAAGCAACGATGCTATTGGTTGATTGCTTCATAATACCAAAAATACAATGTGTTCAGCAAGCGTTAAGGTGAAATAAGGTGCACAAACGTGAACCAAAACCTAGAACAAAGACTGGCCGCGTTTCCAGACAATTTATTTCTGGGGACTATGGTCTTATACACGAATATTTATATATATATATATATATATATATATATATATATATATATATATATATATATATATATATATATATACACACACACACACACACACATACAATTGCACGCGCCTTTTATCTCTGTAACACTTTGTGGGGACAAGTTTTTGGGGGGTAAAATTTCAATCAATTTAAAAAAGGGGTAATTTTCACCCCGCAATTCCGGGGTAATTTTTACTCCGAAATGTGGGGTAAAAATAAAGGGGTAAAAATTGAGTAGCCTCAGTCCTCTATTTCTTACGCTTTTTTAGGAGCCTTAATCTTCCCAATGGGTCACCCATCCAAGTACTAAGCCTAACCTCCTGGGCTTAACTTACCTTGCATTAGTTTGCTTACCTTACCACTGCGTCAACCTGCCTCTTCATATTTACTATTGACATTTACGATATATGACCGGTTTTTTTTTTAATATTACATTGTTAAGTTCATATTTTCTTTACCTTTTTTAACACACTATTTTATAGCGTTTCACGACATTTGTGATGGGTTTTGAAGGGTTTCATTAAAAAAACATGTGTGTTGACTAGTGTGACAGATCAAAAACTTTTCCAAACATTTCAAAGTTCCTGTGAATTTTTGTTTATGTTTTTTTACATTATAGTTTTGCCACATAGAAAATGTGATCGGTTTATAGCCGGTCAGTTTCATATCATACCACGGAAAAAAGAAATAGTCAAAATAGAAAACCACGGTATTAAAAATATAGAGCAGTCGCTCTCAGTAATGTAATGTAATGTAATGTAATGTAATGTGATGTAATGATTTATTTAACGTCGTAAGCACAGGATGTGGTCGCCCAATCATCCGAGCCAAAGGCTCATGTTAAAGTGCACGACATAATTAATCTAATACATTGGTTATAAAAAGATATTATACAATATAAAAATATTGAAATATAAATATATAGTTATAAAACTACTGTATAAATACGGGGGGGGGGGATTATATGCAAGATTGGCATTGACATCCTATTAGTTCACAATATTTTAGTTGTGACTTAAATTCCGTCAATGTCGAGGAAGACTTTACAGCGAGCGGTAGTTTGTTCCAAATATGAACCATTCAAGTAACGACTATTATTTATATCCTGTTCAACGTTAAGACCATTATGCCTTAAGTTGTAGGGAGAAATACGCTGTTTAAATAAGTCGGAGATATACACAGGCCCTCCTTGTTTGAAACTTTTAAAAAACAAAATTAAAGATTGTTCAAGATTAATCACACCGAACATTTAGTAGCAAAACTGTTCGAGTTTCCCTGTTTACATCCTATCACTGTTAATTTTGTTTTATATTTTGTGTGTCCTTGAAGTATTTTAAGCGTATCATATCCATTGCATGTTTTTTCTTGCCACTGCCCGTTGTATTTTTACCTGTGGCTGCCGTCTTATCTTCTTTTAAATAGTTTTCTTGTTGTAAAACTACTTAATATGACTTAGCGGTTGTTTATAATTTAGCATAAAATATGGAAAAGGAACATTTTTTCTTTTGTAAGACGTACAAATGCTGTTGAAATATTTATTAACATGTATGTGAAAACATTTTCAGCAATTCAGATTTCGAAATGAAAAATTGTTTTTGCTATATTAGTTTAAGTAAATTTAAAATGCCATAAATGAATAGTCATTATGCACGTTGTGACGTCACTGATTATAGCCGTGGCAGCCAGCCAGCCAGTTTGAGTACTTTTAAAAATGCAAATATTTTTAGATACCAAGCAATGTTCTTTGTAAACATGGGAAGAAAGAACTGTGAAGTATAACCCTAATATTTATTTTTGATAAACTTCTGACGCCTGCTTCAGTTGTGTGGTGGTAACATCGTCGGTTTGCACGCAAATGAGATCGATTTCAAACCTGGGATGCGACGTGCGATTTTCTTCATTTCAATATATTTTACGAAATATCATCCTTCAATTTTTCTTTGTTCTTTGTTACCTTTTTCTTCAAAAAAATAGAGTTTTCCTTTTTTTATTTCAAATATTCTACCAAGGAGTAGCTATTTCCAAGCCTCCAATAAAAAAGAGCGCAAGGGGGGTTGCTGTAAAAGCGGGCGAGGGGTTATTGCATTTATGTATTTCTAGTTAGTTCATACGTTCCTCATATATTAAGACCAGTAAACCTCTCTCGCTAACAGTTTGATTTGAGCAGTTTGAGAGGTTTATTGGACAGCTCAATTAAGAACATTAATCCCAGATGGTCTTCATAAGAGGAACGAATTAAGATCCTAAGATCCAAAAATGCATATTACATTTCTTAGCAATGTCTTGTACATGAATATTTTATTAGATAATTACTCGGGCTACCTATGATAGAACGAGTCTAGGTTTCGGCTCCGTTTTTGCGGATACTGGTTGCTAAACCATAGCCGCTATGTCATGAGCACGGTTTGTGTGCCCGAATGTTTTCGTCAATCACGTGATCAAGGCGAAAAGCTAATAGGCATACTTCAGAAGTCTTATTCGTATGTCTGAAGGGTTTACGAGCGTGTACCAGAACAACCACTGCAAGATTGGAAGTCGAGTTTCACTTCAGGTAATGGATAATTGCACGCAATCACAAGACGCCAAGAAAATATCCACGACGAGTTGATAGCTGATAGTGGTCTACTATATACAGTAAAGTTTAAACGATTTTGTCAATTTTTGCAAATCAGTGACTGCTTTCTAAACCATATACCGATATACCAGATAGTATGCATTTCATAGCTTTTTGGTTATGATATTACATGTATTCACTGTTATCTTAATATACTAAAGCAAGCGCGCGGTCAATGCTCGTTTGCATGCAATACTTTTTCGTGTTCAGTAATTCAGCATCGCATAATAAAACCATACATGCAAAGTGTTATTATAATTATTTCGTAACGCACTTCAACTTTCTCGCTCAAACGAGAAGCTTTTCATGGACGAAGAGACAGAGCGAGTGCTTGTTTGGGTTCGAATCAGAGCAAGTGCTTGTTTGGGATCTTTATGAAGTATGAATAGCCTTTTAACTAATGTTTCAAGTGTACTGTTGACATGTTAGGCCCTCGGCCATCTGATTGTCTGTGTATACGCAGAAATCAACTGTATTTGGTACTGCTTGAGTTACATGTAGGCGTATAAAGTACTTATTCAAAAAGCGCGTTGATCATTGTTGAGACAAATCAATTCATGTGTTACCAGAGTCTAACGTAGACAGTAAAGATTAGAACGAAAGCGATATATTATCACATTCTTTTAACAATGCGATTAGCGACCGGGTTTCCCGTTTTTCCCAATTTACCTAAAATTGTCATTTTAAGATTACAGTTAAGATTAGGGTTGGGGCAGGGCTTGAGTTAGGGATGGGGTTGGAGTTTAAGTAAGGACTAGAATTAAGCATTTATATTGTTAAGTTATTAAAGGTAGATGATACGTGAGAGCATATGCTGATATGTCACAAGGTTATCAAGCATTTTCAGTATAGTTAGTTTCAGAAATTGCAGCTTGATGGAATTGGTTGGAATTGGTTGGAATTCGT
Source organism: Corallium rubrum (assembly GCA_964035015.1). Classification (NCBI taxonomy): domain Eukaryota; kingdom Metazoa; phylum Cnidaria; class Anthozoa; order Scleralcyonacea; family Coralliidae; genus Corallium; species Corallium rubrum. Next base: position 11,976,052 of record OZ036007.1, read on the forward strand.
TGGAATTGGTTGGAATTCGTTGGAATTCGTTGGAATTCGTTCCTAGAGGACTGGGCACAGTCTAAGGTTTAAGTACCTTAATTAACCTTGCTCCGCTATCTGAGTTCTGGTGGCTCAATAGTTAGAGCGTCTGGCTGGTATTCAGAAGGTTGTGGGTTCGATTCCCGCTCAGAGCTCAGAGTTTTTCTGAGTATTACTAACTAACACAGCAAACAACTAACAATCATTTTCAGTATGTTTTAGTGAACAATTTACGTTGTTCAATCATTACCTGTTGGCCAAATAAATACCAGTATCCGCATGTACGCATTGCGTACCTATTTTTCGTTTTGTCTATGTTTCGGAATGGCAATCATTACGTCATCCTGTCAGGCTTTGCGAAACTGATGCGTGCTAAAATGCAGTAAATGCTAATCTTCATTGCTTTCTTTCTTCGTTTTCTTGATGTCCTTGGAGCTGTTCACTGAAATATTATACTTAATTGTTCATCAGTAATGTCGTTGGCAAGTATCCTGATCTTATATACGCTCACAATGCTTACAATTGCACATACCGATTTCAGTAGACGGACTGTAGACCTACACTAAGGGCTTGTTTATACGGAGGCGAGCTTTGCCGAGATCGTGCGTTTGTTACTATTTATATAATTTCTTGTTAATTTTCATGTTGTGCTTATATGAGAATCGAGGCAGCCCGCCTAGCCGACATGTCGCTTTGTGCAACCGAGATCTCTATTAGAGCGGTCTATAGCTCGCCTATCCAGGCTGGAACGTCAGAGCTCCGAAATATACGCGACAATGTTTGTCTATACAAGTTCTTTCTGGACAACGTTGTATTTCACAACTTCTGCTTGCTCGTGTGTAAGTTATAAATTGAAAACGTCTCGTAAAAGTGCGATTCTGTGTATCGTGCATGGTAAAATAAATGCAGCCCAGGTAGCAGGGCTAGAAATTGTCATGTATTACAACATGAAAGTCGAGCCAGCTCGGGTATTAAAGCAGCAACTCGGGAATTCCCTGTTTGTACACACTGTGCAGTCACTGCCTCCTGCAAAGTATGCAGTCACAAACGCACCTTCATTTACTCGAATTCAGTTTCGATCATATATAGTGTTGTGATCACAAATTGACAATTTTTTCCATCACCTATGAATCTTCATGAATGCGTGTACTTTGATCTGTCTGCGTTGACTTCGTTGTCGCAAACGTGTGACTGATATGTTTGAAAATGCCGTGTAAACTTTACAGTTATGAAAGAGATATACCGCGTTTCAGAGTTTCTTCGACAGGTTCACAATTTAGCGGACAGAAGGTCCTGCGGAATCGACGTTTTACCAGAACCGAAGCGGGATCGAGCAGAAAAACCTGAGTTTTGATACACACCTTTAGACAGCCTTTGCACTGATATCTCTCCTGATTTCCCATGGACAGTTCACGTTTATCTTTCCTAATCTCATTATTGTAGGCTTCGAAAAGCAGCTGGTGTATAATCGCTATAATTTACAAATACGATTTGCCCGTTGAACGCCACATCGCCCATTGCTTTGTTTACATGCATTTAGTAAGCGCTGGATTATAAATACCAAGGGTTTCCCCAAGCGGCGCCCTCTTTTCTCCGGGTAGGGGGGATTGGAGCTTGTCTGCACCAACAAAAGCTTCATACATGGAGTACTTCATATAAGATCCAATATAGAAGACCTCGTTCGGTTTGTCAGAAATTTTGCACTGTTTCGCATGGCAGGTTTTCTAGATGCAAGGGCTACGCCAAGGTTGCACAAATCAGTAGCCCGAGTGAACGCCTAAGCAGGCGTCTTGTTATTTTTATAAAAGGTGGACAACGCCTTAAAGTATTTTTAATTTCATTGTATTTTCACTGATGAAGACCGAATGGTGGAAACTTTTTTTTTTAATACACATACATATACATATACATATACATATACATATACATATACATATACATATACATATACATATACATATACATATACATATAATATATATATATATATATATATATATATATATATATATATATATATATATATATCGGTATTTTAAAGTGTTTGTTTCACTTTAACGCAATAATATACTCACGTCATAAGCACCTTGTTGGTCACATCATCATGTTCCTTTCCCTCGCCTGCTATCAAAACCTTTCGGTTATGATTCCAGCCCTTGGGACACTGGATGGCGGCTTAAAAGGAAGGAACTATAACAAGAATATAAATCACCAAGGTTAGTACATCACACACTGTCTACGAGACCGAAGAAGTCGTATTTATAATGTGGTTACTGATACTAACAAGTATCAGTAACCACATTATAAAAATACGACTTCTTCGGTCTCGTAGACAGTGTGTGATGTACTAACCTTGGTGATTTATATTCTTGTTATAGTTCCTTCCTTTTAAGCCGCCATCCAGTGTCCCAAGGGCTGGAATCATAACCGAAAGGTTTTGATAGCAGGCGAGGGAAAGGAACATGATGATGTGACCAACAAGGTGCTTATGACGTGAGTATATTATTGCGTTAAAGTGAAACAAGCACTTTAAAATACCGATATATATATATATATATATATATATATATATATATATATATATATATATATATATATATATATATATATATATATATATATATATATATATATATATATATATATATATATATATATATATATATATATATATATATATATTTATGTCTTCCACCGTCTCTCTCTGACTAATATCAGCACTGCATTGACTGAGCTCTGTTTACTGGGCAACCCACAAGGAAAATGAAATACACCAATTGGGATAAATTGGCTATGGTCCCCTTGGACCACAGCCGCGTTTATTAAGAAGTCATAATTAAATTACATAATTATTTTCCATAATTCAAACTGATGATTGAGCCCAGTGAAGGTGAGGGCAATAAAACGCCAGATACGCAAAGAATAATACAGAATCTAATACATCACAAAGCAGAAAGGTGGTCAGCTGAAGGGGAGGCGGGTGGGCAAATTGAAATCGTTCGTCTATACCTATCTTTGCGAAGAGCGGCGGTTACTGAGACTGCACTCTTGAATGTGATACGTATATAACAGCTTAAGCCCTATATGAGGTAGCTGTAATTAGATCTTTACCATTTGTAAAGACAGACCACCTCTTTGCCTTAGGTCATGTTAGTTCTCATTAATAAGGTTTGCGTTATTTACATTCTCAATTACAATATAAACCGGACAGATGGAAGACATAAAAATTCTATTCGCTTGCAAATATTTCCTTTATGTCTTCCACCGTCTCTCTCTGACTAATATCAGCACTGCATTGACTGAGCTCTGTTTACTGGGCAACCCACAAGGAAAATGAAATACACCAATTGGGATAAATTGGCTATGGTCCCCTTGGACCACAGCCGCGTTTATTAAGAAGTCATAATTAAATTACATAATTATTTTCCATAATTCAAACTGATGATTGAGCCCAGTGAAGGTGAGGGCAATAAAACGCCAAAGGATCATTATGCAATAATGATACCGCCCCACCCCAGGCAAATGCAGTGCTGATAAGATACACCGTGACACAAGCTGTCTAAATTGTCCAGTAATCGCAATAGCGTCTAGCGCTTATGATACAAAACTTTCAAAATATCTCTCCAGTGTAATCAAGATTTCTGGCTCTAATCAGCCTTGTAAAGCATTTCCCCTGATACGGAGACATGAGGTTGTTAGCGCAATTCGCGTTGCACTTAATGAATACATCTTTGTGCGATGAATTTTTTTTTTTTTGAGGAAATCACAGTAACCTAATATGCAACCATACAATAACGCATCAACGAACATGAAAGATTGCAATCGTTGCCAAACAAAAATTACTCGTTCTAAAATACTAACCTAAACGGATCTGTGACACTTCAATAAGACAGCTCTGTCAGCTTGGCTTAGCCTAGCTCGGTTTGTTTCAAGGAGGTAAAAGGATTTCCGCCCTTGCTAGATAATCCCGTTCTCCAGTGAACACAAACTGCAAACTTTCAATAAAATTGGTCAAGCTAATTGTTACAAGGCCTTGGAAAGACTGCTGCCCTTGCTAGACAGTCTCCTAATTTACTACTAAATCGTTATGAGTATGCCATTACACGTATTTATATATACCTCTTGCTCCTTACGTCAAAAACGGTGGATCTGGAGGACAACATAAAAGTTCGACTTTAACCGAGAAATTAATCAATGAAGATACTATAGTTTGTAGTTGACATCCACCCAAGAAATAAGTGCAAGTGGTCTATACAAGCTGGTAAATCAGGGAAGCCAGGAAAAAACCTGCTGCTGGTAAAAACCCTTTGGGAAAAGCCAGTTGACAGGAAAACCTGAGTGGAGACAAGATAAAACCAGCAAGCTTCCCCACGAAGCATTAATAAAATTATATAGAGTCCTTACATCTGTTCCTGAAAATTGTTAACTGCTATAAATAAGATTCTAAATGTAAGGCTAAGTTGACAAAGTTTGCTGAATATTTGTAATATTTGTTGTTCCGCTTGTCCCTCCGTCGTCAGTGACACACTTGATTATGTATATCTTTGAAATCTGGTCCCCCAAATGCTGACTCAACCGTGTAGATCAACCATTTAGGCACTCGGAAAAAATTGGTAATCAAGCTCTGGGTGGGATGAGTACGGAATTCTGTAAGGCAAAAGAAAACAAAACGGCAGAATCTAATCCAAGGTACAGGATATTCACATATGTGCATGAGATGGTTCACAACCAGAAAATTCACTTGACACCCTCAAAGGCAAAGACAAAAATGAGGGTGCCATATATGTAATTAGTGTAAAGAAAATAAACACCATAAAATATTTAGGATCAAGCCCTGGATTCAAAATTTAATGAGATCACCCAACACATGTTGGGAGAATACTGCAACTCCAGTGAGGATCCAAACTCTAAATAAATGGATGCCACATCGCTTAACCATAAGGTTAAAACACATCCGCCAATAAGAAGAAGAAGAAGAAGAAGAAGAAGAAGAAGAAGAAGAAGAAGAAGAAGAAGAAGAAGAAGAAGAAGAAGAAGAAGAAGAAGAAGAAGAAGAAGAAGAAGAAGAAGAAGAAGAAGAAGAAGAAGAAGAAGAAGAAGAAGAAGAAGAAGAAGAAGAAGAAGAAGAAGAAGAAGAAGAAGAAGAAGAAGAAGAAGAAGAAGAAGAAGAAGAAGAAGAAGAAGAAGAAGAAGAAGAAGAAGAAGAAGAAGAAGAAGAAGAAGAAGAAGAAGAAGAAGAAGAAGAAGAAGAAGAAGAAGAAGAAGAAGAAGAAGAAGAAGAAGAATATCTATAGTAAACCAAAACGTTGAGTAAACCCAAACGTTGAGTAGATTTAGCAAAACGCGAAAGATAACAATAATCGTTATTTATACAGGTTAACTCTGTCAGCTGCCAGAAGCATAGCTGTTGTAAATAGAGGACCTGTGATTATAGAGTTTTTCGCAAGGACAAGCATGGCAGACAGTTTAATGTCGCCGCATCACTAGCCTTGGATGGCCAAAATCTATTAATAAATAAACCTCATATGAGGAAAAAACTCCAATACATGGAGAAATTGTTTTACCAAAAGGTTAAAACAATACCTCAGCCAATTAAGGTGAGGACAACCCAACAGAAGTTGGGACAAAACCTCACATAACATGAGGAACACACTCCAAATACATGGAGAAAAATTACCTCAGCCAATTAAGGTGAGGAACGAACCTAACAAAAGTTAGGACAGAACCAATAAAGGTTGTGGCAGGTCAAGCATGGCAAACATTACTGTTATTACATGGCAAACATTAGTGTTGAGGCGTCAACGCTAACCCTTGTATGCCACAAAACAAAATTGTGAGGACAAAGCCCCAACAACACATGTAGAAGCAATTAGCTCGATAAACACGGCTGTGAGAACAAAGTCATCACAGAAAGAGCGAGGAGGAACCCTCGAATTGCATGCAAGAGCAAATATTGCTTTCCGTAATTAATTAACCCCTTCTAGCCCAAGACCTTCCCATATGCTGAATAAAATCGTTTGGCGTCAGCCAGAATAAAATTCTTAAAGTGGCCAATGGACTACACAGGGCCAAGGAGAAAGCGCGACATAGTGGTTCAACCCCGCGTAGCCCAAGACCCTCCCATATGCTGAATAAAATCGTGTGGCGTTAGCCAGAATAAAATTCTTAAAGTGGCCAATGGACTATACAGGGTTAAAGCCGTGGTAGGAAAGTCATCACAACAAGGAGAGGGCAAAGCCTTAGTCAAAACATGCAATGAATCCTGAATAACAACATGTAAGCTTCATGAATAACAAGCAATTATGCCTCGTTGAATGGGCAAAGACAAAAGATATGTAGTTACATTTACAGTAATAAATTTATGATAATAATAACAATAATAATAATAATAATAACAATAATCAAATAACAATAACTGAATGATAGTAGTAGTAGTGATAATGATGATAGTAAAGCAAAACTTGGTAGATTGAGAGAAACGTGAAGGAATATAAATTTTACTTTGCAGAGACAAGCATGGCAGACAGCTAATGTCGCAACGTCACCGGCCCTTGGGTGGCCAAAATCTGTTAATAAGTAAACCTCACAAACGCCATAAAGCTAACGGCCAACAAGTGCTGGAACGATACCGCACCGTAAAGTGAGGAACGAGAATAACAGGCTACGGCGAATTAGGGACATTAGGACTCACAATTCAGTCTCTTTGTTTTACAAAAATAATTATTATGTTTAAAGGACATCGTCGTTGAGTTGACGTCGTAGATGATCTTAAATCTCTATTTATTACTGAACAAAAGTATATGATAGTAAAATTTCCTGTAAAATCTAGATTGAATTTATTAAGAACTAAATTAGTTCAAATGACGCGAAAACAGATAGAGCGGTTATTGTATAATAAAACAGTTGGATCATAGATTGCTTTTGCCCTACCGCATTGAGAGAAAACAAACACCTTCAAACTTCCGTAGTACAGAATGGCATATGGCCGCTTTTTTCCTTTAATAAGCATAAAATTAATAGGGATAACGTGCGACCGTCTTGGCTAGTCAGTCCGAGAGTGCTAATTGAAATCGAAAAGTGGTTTGAGGGCAGTCTCGTATTCTTACCAGTTTCTGCCTGGAATGATCTACAACCTGTATTGTAATAAGACAACTGCGGTAAAAAGGTTTACTTTAAAATTGTTGATGGCGTCACGTCGCCGCTGTTGTAGTATAATCTAATTTATCTCAAATCTCCTGCACACTAATCAACTGTGGCAGTACAGAAAAGCCGCCCTGACCCACAGGCGAGTAATCACTTTTGATAAAAACTTCTAGTCCTATCAGTAACCGGACATACCAAAAAGTGTAAAACATTGCGTGCAAAATACAGATTAGATCGCAAGGTTTAACAATACGGTATAAGCTTTAAAATTACATCGCTTGCAAATTGCCATACGCCTGCAACACCAAATGGCTGAGCAATACCAGACGGATAGTATATAGAGCGCTTGCTCCCACGCGATCGGCGGCCCACTGGGGTGGTGAAACAATACGAAATATTTGAACAAGAAAGAGCCAATTCCCACACCGTACACCAACATGGCCGCCATTTCATTGCTCTGGCACACCAATATGGCCGCCGCGACGTAAGATGAAAACGCTCATAGTTCATAACACTAGAAGCAGAATTGAGGGAATTAACAGAGATAATTATCAAAAGGTGATTTCCCAAAAAGTCGGAAGGATGTGTTTATTATAACAACATGCACTTCGGGTGAAACATTCAAACCTAATGCGCCACCGCGTGGTATTATACGATAAGGAATATTTTGTGGCGTTTAAAGCGTTCAATCTCGTCGCCCCATAAGTGTGCAATCAAACACCAAAATTACGTACTGTAACTGGGATATCAGACGACCAGATATCGGCGGTCATTTGTATGCTACTTGATAGTCGCGATCTTTAGTTTGACGACACTATAATAGCCTCATACGAACTTACTCCAGTAGCTTGTGACTTCATATAGAGCAGATAACTATTTACTTGGCGAAAATAGCAATTATTTTCAGAAGCGGAGAGGTGCGAACAATTATAACCGAAACGCGTGATGAGTACAAACCAAATGTAGATATTTGACTCTTAATTAGTAGTTTCATATCAGTGTAAACTGTATTAAGCCAAGGATTAGGCCTGATTCATACGTTGCATTTCATTCAGACGAATTTAATTCATAGTTAGCTTCGTCGACTAGTCGACGTAAACTCGATAAACAAAATTCGGAATCACGGGCACAAAAGATATGTTATCATAATTTATGCACAACGATACAGGCAATATAATATAACCCAACTTCGAACTTCTCTGTGTAGCTTGTGACGGGCAAAAAGTCTACTGAATAGTTGGCAAAGGACTTAAGTAAAACGGAGAGATGCGCACAAATATACAAGAAAGCATGTTCAGTAGGCAAGTTATAAACGTTTTTTTTTTGTTGTTTTTTTTGCCTGAATGTAAATTAGCGTAAAGCTAAAGATAAGCGCATAACTAGACACCTTTGCCTTGGTAAAACAATAAAGAAACGCTGAACAACATAGTAACGTAAGATTCAAAACAACTCTTACCTTGAAATCGTTCGTCTATACCTATCTTTGCGAAGAGCG
>OZ036007.1:11987210-12017210 GCA_964035015.1 Corallium rubrum
AGATCCTACTTGTCTAATAGGACACAAATTTGCCATGTTAATGGGGTTTACTCCAATGAAGAAATAATTTCATGTGGGGTACCCCAAGGTTCCATTCTGGGTCCGGTCTTATTTTTACTTTATATAAATGACCTACCCAAGTGTTTGGAACGTAGTGTTGCAAGACTGTTTGCTGATGATACAAATATGACCTTCACAGGCTGCAATTTAGAATCAATTCAAGAAGAAATGAAGGTTGAGTTAGACAAAATTTTCAAGTGGCTTTGTGCTAATAAGCTGACATTAAATATCTTAAAAACTGACTTTATGTTAATTGGTTCCCGACAAAAATTGGCGGCCCTTGGGGGTTCAGTTGCATTGTCAGTAAACGGTGTTTCATTAAGCCAAGTTCGCTCGGTGAAATGCTTGGGGATTGACGTTGATGAAAATATATCATGGAATAACCATATTCATGGTATCCGTGGAAAAGTATCCCGCAATATTGCTACTCTAAGACGTGTTAAACCAATTTTCAATAAAAAAAACCTGGTGTCACTCTATAGAGCTATTGTTGAACCATATTTCATTTACTGCTCTATAGTTTGGGATAGCATTGGAGAAACATTGGACAAAAGTTTACAAATTTTACAAAATAGAGCAGCTCGTGTTATTACAGGGGCACATTTCTTGAAATCATCCTCGTAAATTTTGGAAGAACTTGGCTGGATGAACATTAAAGAAATGAGATATAGGCAAAAGGCCATTATGATGTATAAAATAGTGAATGGTATTGCACCACCATACCTATTGGATATATTTAAACATTGTGATGGCCTAAATGCTTATAATCTCAGAAGATCTAAAATAACTTTTGAACTTCCTAATAATAGAACGGAGTATTATAACTCAAGTTTTGCCTTTACTGGTGCAAAACTTTGGAATTCTCTGCCGGACGAAATAAAAGAGGCATCCTCATTAAAAATATTTATCAAAAAATTGGAGTCAACTATTATCTGTGCCAACTAGATAATTACCATTTGTTTCAATTGATTGTAAATAATGTAAATATGTACAGTATTATAAGCTAGATCACGGCTTTTAGGAAGAACAAATGTATTTTTATATACAATTTGATAAAACTACCGTGTATAAATAAATATTTCAATCAATCAATCAATCTATCTATCTATCTATCTATCTATCTATCTATCTATCTATCTATCTATCTATCTATCTATCTATCTATCTATCTATCTATCTATCTATCTATCTATCTATCTATCTATCTATCTATCTATCTATCTATCTATCTATCTATCTATCTATCTATCTATCTATCTCTCTCTCTCTCTCTCTCTCTCTCTCTCTCTCTCTCTCTCTCTCTCTCTCTCTCTCTCTCTCTCTCTCTCTCTCTCTCTCTCTCTCTCTCTCTATCTATCTATCTATCTATCTATCTATCTATCTATCTATCTATCTATCTATCTATCTATCTATCTATCTATCTATCTATCTATCTATCTATATCTATCTATCTATCTATCTATCTATCTATCTATCTATCTATCTATCTATCTATCTATCTATCTATCTATCTATCTATCTATCTATCTATCTATCTATCTATCTATCTATCTATCTATCTATCTATCTATCTATCTATCTATCTATCTATCTATCTATCTATCTATCTATCTATCTATCTATCTATCTATCTATCTATCTATCTATCTATCTATCTATCTATCTATCTATCTATCTATCTCTCTCTCTCTCTCTCTCTCTCTCTCTCTCTCTCTCTCTCTCTCTCTCTCTCTCTCTCTCTCTCTCTCTCTCTCTCTCTCTCTCTCTCTATCTATCTATCTATCTATCTATCTATCTATCTATCTATCTATCTATCTATCTATCTATCTATCTATCTATCTATCTATCTATCTATCTATCTATATATCTATATATCTATATATCTATGTATATATATATATATATATATATATATATATATATATATATATATATATATATGTATATATTGTAGAATTGTAGAGACAAAAGTTAGTTTTGTCATTGTGCCAATTCCTTCTTTAAAATGATCGAATTCTAATGCTATAGATCGTCTACTAAAAAACCTATGTGCGTGAACATGCAATTGCACGGGCCTTTTAATAGGCTTTTATCTCTGTAACATTTTGTGGGGACAAGTTTAACCTAAAGAAATTTAATAAATAGGTATAATCTAAAAAAGAAAATGGATAGAAACATGATGTAATTACCCAGGCATGCAAGTATACGGGATATCTATAGAAACAGGTTTAATTTGTCCGTTAATCAATCAAGGAATAATCTAGAATTTAAAGCTCGATCTAACAAAGTTATTGCTGTCTGTTGAGCGTATATGTAAACCTCTACTATATATATGTACACTTTGTGAAAGTTATTGTCGACTGAAAGACGTTTTGGTGATTTTGGAAGCTTCTTTTCGGAGTTGTCTATTTGACCAGAAAAACACCAAACAATTCAAGGTCGAATTTGCTAGAAGGAAAGAAGGCGCCCAAGGATAGAAATGGATAACGTTATTCAGTATCTGCTTTTTATTCTGCAATGGAATCCATAATGCTAACCCGACTGCTGTTGGAATATAACAAGCAAAACATATGAAAACGATGATGAGATATGTTTTGGCCAGCTTTAATTCGCGTAAAAACTTTGCAAGGTTGTAAGATGTGTCGCGATTGTTTACGGCGTCGTTATTTTCTGCGTGTACGTATACTCTTCCTGTACTTAATTTCTTTCGTGCAACGTTGAAAATTGATATATACGTAAATACAGTCGTGAAGATGACCGTGATGAAAATTAATGAAAAAATAATGTTGGAAATTATTCGCGAAAAAACACGAATTGCTGCGACAACTGTGATCATGGACCACAGCGAAATCAAAATTGAAATGTATTTTTTCTTGGATGTGGCAACACGATGAGCCACGGGATGAACTATGGCTAAGTATCTTTCGATATTCATGAGAGAAAGAGTCACGGTGGACATCCCTGAAAGTATAAGAGCTGCTATTTGGTAACACTTGGTGTACAGACAGTTTGGTGCTCCAATAATATTAGTAACTGACTGGAGCAAGAGCAATGCAGGAACCATTGTTACTACTGCAAGATCATTTGAAGACAACACCATGATCATCATAGAGGATATTTTCTTCCTCATTTGCTGTGACTTCCAAAAAATGAAAAGCACATGCGAATTAAGGATCGTTCCAATGAGACCAACAGTTATTTGTAGAACAGAAGCTAGTATATTGTTGAGGATATAGGAAGATGACGGTCTGTGGACAACGAACCCATCCCAGCATCGTTCAACAACCATATTGGTACTGTTTGGATTTCCTGTGCCGTTCATCCTTACTTTGATGTTTTCGGAAATTCTTTCTAACCGTATATGTACTTGAGTTGAACAATATTAACTCGACGTCTGCTGTCTTTTCTTCGACTTTTTGCGTGCAATTAATTTTTGACTAATGTGACACTAGACAGGTGTTTAAACCTTTAATATTAATTGCTCTGCTGTTTTACATATACATCAACTTGTATATAACTTGTAGTCAAGAGTACAATATTTTTAACTGTCGTATTAATATAATGATGATAATATTGAATAAATATACCCAGTATTCTTTTATTTGTATTCAAATCAATTCAGACATTTTCTCGCCAAAACGTACAGGGCCGAGAAAAAAGGGACCTTTAGGCCTAGGTCAAACGACGAACTTAATTAAGACGAACTAAATTTCTATTTTGGGTCGACCGAAATAAATTAAGTTCAACAGTTAGGTCAAACGTCGAACTTAACGCAGACGAAACGAATTCGGAGTCAAAGCAACGATTCTTTGGGTCAGCGGGAGCTCAAACAAAACTTCTTCAAAATGGCGCGAAGTATGAATGCTCAACAGCGATGTTCGCTGTTGAAAATGCTTCACAATTCGCGCAGAAGGCGTTCTGTACTTCAGCACACTTATTTTGCTACGTAAACGACGAGTGCTCATGTTACAACTTTGCTTTGTGACAACGCTACTTATTTTGTCACGTAACAATACAACTAATATTGTTCGTTTCCGTTCATGCCGTCGTTTGTCACGACGTGAGGTGGACTGGTTTACTCATGTTTGGAATACATACTCGAATGCTCGTTTTAAAAAAACGTTTCGAGTATCCAGAGATACATTCACGTCCATCCTTGGGAAAATCGAGCACGATCTACAGAAACAAACCGTAGCCGAAGATCCGATATCACCGGCATTCCGATTGGCAGTTTGTCTTTACCGACTGGCAAGAGGCGACTACTACTACACAATTGCAGAGATGGTTGACAAGGGTCGTTCGACCGTAGGCATGATAGTCGACGAAGTGACAGAGGTAATCATCCAAAATCTTTGGCTAGAACACGTATCAGCGCATTTCCCAGAAAATGAACAGCAATTCAGAGAAAAGATGCTAGACATGGAGGAATGGTGGCAATTTCCATGCTGCTGGGCAGCCATAGATGGTTGCCATGTTCCCCTAAAATTCCCAGATGGTGGATTGGCAGCCTGTAAAGATTACCATAACTTTAAAATTTTTTATTCCATTGTTTTAATGGCCATGGTTGATGCCAAATATAGATTTATCTGGGGAACGTGTGGTTTCCCAGGTAATTCACACGACTCCATCATATTCCAGGCGACAGAACTGTGGACAAACATCTCTGCCGGACAAGTTCTACCATCAATTGGCAAATATCTTGATGGTGTCACAGTTCCACCGCTTGTTTTAGGAGACTCAGCGTTCCCTTTTCAAACGTGGCTTATGAAGCCATTTACTAATGCAGCACTAAGCCCTCAACAAAGTTACTTTAACTACAGGCTAAGCAGAGCCAGAATGACAACTGAATGCACATATGGTCAGTTAAAGGGGAGATGGAGGGTTCTGATGAGGAAATGTGAGAGCCCACCAGAGAAAGTCCGCATCGTGACACTAGCGTGTATCGTTCTACACAATATTTGCATCGAGCGACATGATACACTCTGCAATCAACTTGACTTAACATTCGATTCTAAAACAAATGAGAGGAGACCCAGGGAAGTCATTCGCGAAATTCTCAACATGCGGAACTGTCAGAAGATACCAGATAACTCCCTTCAAGCAGCAATGATTTGGAATGCATTAACAAAAAAATTATGGCAGGAGAAACAGAGTCTTGACGTTTGAGACTTGCAGCTAAATCTGACTGGTTATTTTGGTACATGTATATACACTGGTACATTCTAACTATAATTATTGTTGTGTGACTGCTGTATGAAATATAATTTGTAATTCCCAGGGGTATCCAATAGTCACAGGGAGGTGCGAATTGGAATTAAAATTTCTGATTTAAATATGTCTTGCAGGATTTTGGTTACCTCCTGACTGCATTTTCTCGTATGTGTGTGATTTCACTATAAAAGTACAAGGCAATGCAAAAAAGTGTAAGGATTCTACATTCTTATTCTGAGAGAATGACAAATCATATATAATATATTATACAGGTGACAAGTTATGTGTATACATGTGCGTGTATATATAAGTTATTTTTCTTTCTAAAGAAAGTGTGATTTATATTTCAATAAATATTCAGTTAAATGCTTCATTACATGTCATCCTCTTAGAATCTTTATACTTTTTTAATCACCCAAGGTATTATTTGAAAATATCTTTGACAATAAAAAGAAAGTCTGAGATAAGATCATAGTTTGTCTATGAAGCGAAACATTAAGTATCCATTGTATGTCAAATTTAGGTGTGCATAATATTAACAATGTATGCTTTAAATCTGTACTAAAGTACAGTATGTCTTAAAACTATTCAAAGACGAAGAGAAACTCAACATTTGTTTTTTTTTCCAACAGTTTGTAATGCCAAAATAAATAACTTCCATACTGAACTAATTAATAGTCAACAAACAGTTCTGTAGCCAACCTGCTGTTACTACTTACATGGTGTGATACACCAGGCTTTCATTATTTACAGATGTGGTACTTGAGTCTGAAATGGTGGAACTGGCAGATGATGGTCTAGACATTGTTAGAGGAGAAACAGGACAAAAATAATTCTCTGATTCTTGTGGGTAACTATGTGGCTGCCAGTGATACCTACTTGCTAGAGGAAAACTGGCAGGCTGCCTGGTGGTTCCGGTAATGGAATTTGGTATATGCATATATAGGCGCACTAGGCTGTGGGTTTCCAGCAGAAAGAATCATTGTCATCAGCTTCATCTCATGTTCACGAGATCTTTCCATTTCAGTTTGTAGCATGTTAACTAGATGTTTGGTGGGGTCATTGTCAACCATGGTTTTCATCAATTTAAGTGCTTCTGAAGTAGAATCTTCATCATTCTTTCGTTTGTTTGATTTGACTGGCACAAAAAGCTTTCTTGCTGTTTTGCCAGCTGATTTATCTGGTGTTTCATCCGTACTGGGACTTGAAGCAGAGGGCTCAACTGCTCGTTCTGGTTGGCATGAATCTCTCGACTTAACAATGACATAAAGCTGTTTGAACCAAGCTCCTTTCCCTTTCTTGTCGATAAAGTTGTCGATACCTGTTGCTGTCTTGATAGTCATAAGTGCCCACTTACACTCACCAACACACTTTTTAAATTTTGATCTCAGCTGTTCAACTGAAAAAGGCATTTCTTCACCTCTTTTGGTGCATCTTTCTTTTAACTCCTTCATAATTCTTTGGTAAATTTGTCCATTTTTCTGGTTTTTTGGTGTTCTCAAAAATCAGCTTCTCTTTGTAGTATTCGCAACTGACAATGATGTCAAGCTGCTCAATAGACCAGTAAGACTTCCGTCCAACCTTTCCTTTTGACTTCCTTGTTACGGTTCTTCACTCTCTGGTTCTTTTTCATCGTCGGAGTCTGGTTCATTGTCATGTCTTTCAGAACTATTGAAGCAAGCAAATAAAAATATTAAACAATTATAGTGGATGAGTATGATATGAAGAAGTACACCGACTAAGCTGAGTACTGTAACTATACAGTATCAGACAAAAACAAAGGCTGTGCCCAAGATCTGCATATCATAATTCTTCATCTACATAAGCCGAATCAAATAGACTGATTAATCCTGGCTTTTATTGTTGATGTCAATCGTCCAATAATTTTTTTATTTGTTGGACAACTGACATCATTTGTCTAATATTTTTTTTGTACCAACTGTGGATAGCTTGTGTTTGGCATGCAAAATTATCCAGGGGTTTCAGCCAAACAAAAACAAATCATCAATGAATAGTTATGTATCAGCCACTCAGTCAGTCCTGCCTATACCCCTTGGACAGGTAATTGGCTATCAACATTAGCTAGTTGCTTGGGGATGAGAACTTGGAACATGCACAAGTGCTAAACATTGTGGAAAAATATATAGTTATCTATTCCCACATGGCTAATTTATGTGTGGTGTTTCACAATGATGTCATGTGGGATTTCACATGTATATTAATAGATATCACAAATACAGTATACATCCTATTTTACATGAAATCCCATTTTACTGTACTTAGTCTTTAATAATAAGCTTAAAACCGTTTATAAATAATATATTTGTTCTCGAGTTCATGTCTCCAAAACAAAAAGTTCGCCTTTACTAAAACTGCATTCATAAGCCGTATACTATATAGACCATATTAGAATAACAATGAACATACCTTCCTGAATTTGCAGTAGAGTTTTCGCCCACATCATCTGGTTTTGGCCATTCGGCTTGGTGAAAGAGTTGAAATTCGAGGTGGCAAGCATCGCAATACCCGACACTTTTGCCTGCAATCCACCCATTCGTATCTTCGTTACTTTCAAAAAAGGCGCATTTGTTGCATACTGACTTTTTGCAGCCAAGGCAAAAGTATTTTGTTCTTTGAAAACATGATATACATAAAGACGCCATGACGTTTTTTAGATTTCCCAGTTCCCAGTCAAAACGTGTGCTAGTGTACTAGTGTACTACGCATGCTCTCATATCAAAATCCATATTATCATAATTTACTATACAAAATTTAAATTATGCATTTAGTTTGGCTCATGAGAAGATCGACGTTTGACCCAGGGACGATCTTCAGACGTTCTATCCGTCTGCTTCAGACGGATAGAACGTCTCAGACGATCCAATAACAATCAGTCGAACTTAACTGAGTCAAACGTCGATCTTGTCATGAACTTAATTTGAAGAATTTAGTTCGTCTCATGTAAAGTTCGACGTTTGACCTAGGCCTTAGCAAACACAACGGGAACATCGTGATAAAGTCCTTCGTACAAAATAAATTTACATCTAAAACAAAGACAATGAACAATTTGAAGTCCGGACCGGAAATCAAACCCAGCCATATAATAATAGTGAATATTATACCTCAACTGTAAATTGTCCAGTCAGAAAGCTTGATTTGTACAATGTGACCAGTCAATTAATCATTGAATTACCCCTCAAAAGTAATATTCCCCGCTGCAGCGGGGAATAATAGTCGTATTCCCCGCTACAGCGGGGAATATGCTTCGTGTACCACACGTGAACGCCACGAACGATTCACGAAGCTGTCTACAATGACCGAGTTTGACGAGACAAAAATAACGTTTCGCCTGAGCATTCAGATGTTGACAAGAAGATTGATAGGTTACTAGAAAATAAGGATTCAGAGAATGCAAAGAAAACAACAAACAATGCATCCAGAAGCCTTGAGACGACAACAGAATGGAAACAGACAATGAAAAGTGGACAAAAGTTAAGCTAAGCGAACTTTATTAACATTATTTCAGCCTTTTTTGGAAAGATTGATATGTTTCGGTATAATATATAATTTATAGACTTTTCGCTCGGGGAATTCGATGAAATATTACCCCTCGGGATAATATATCCCCAGGGCGAAGCCTTCGGGATATATCATACCTCGAGGTAATATTTCATCGAATCCCCTCGCTCCAGGTCTGTAAATGCTAAATATCCCACACTTAAAACTTGGACTAAGCGGCTGTTCATATAAGGCGGGCTAGCCCGGTTAAAAATCACCCAAACATTGTCGTCATTTGACCGACTCAGTGATTCCTCACGCGATGCTGAATGGGCACGGACAATATATCGACTGACAATATATAGCTTGAATATCTGTCAGCACGGTGAAGCCAAATGCCGGTCAAGTGACGAAATGAAAATTCAAAAGAAATTAAGGTTTAATAAATGTCTGTTTACCCCGATACAAAACTGATATCAGTGTTTGTTTGTAAAAGTGATACAGAAGTGTTTAATAAAACATCAGTTCTGTATCACATTTACAGACACTGATATCAGTTTTGTAGCACAGACACTTCGCATTCAAGTATGCAAGATGAAGATGCAAACATTTGTTAAACAACAACATTTGTTGTAGTGTTTACTACACGAGCAGGAGTGTTTTATCAGATATAAGTTGATTGGCGGAGTTAGTTTGAAAAATAACCTTGTCTAAACCGAGAAAATCAAAGCTAAAGTTTATGTAAATCAGGAGAAATCTTTATCACATATAAAGATACGATACCGTCATGATTTTCTTTTGTGTTTTCCTCATGAATTATTAATGAGTTTTTGAAATATCTGATAAAACACGAACTGCGAGTTTATTGAACGGCTTCAAAACGAACCACTTATTATTATTGACAAGTTGAAAAATAACCTTAATATATTTATTATAAAAAACTCTAATAATTCGAAAATTCAAAAATTTGTGTTTAACAATGTTTGTTTACCCCTTGAGTACAGTGTCTGAAACTGATATCGGTCTGTAAATGTGATACAGAACTGATTTTGTGTAAATCGGGAGGTATCTTTATCACATATAAAGACACTGATTAAACATTAAGTTCTTTTGAATTTTCCTCATGAATTATTAATGAGTTTTTTGAAGAATAACATAACAAGTGAATGAGTGATGATCAGAACGACTATTTATGGCACGTCACTTAGAATATAAAATGTGGGAGTAATACTAAATCAAAGCGCATGCTCACGCCACTAATTTAATAATCGTAGCCAGAATTCGTGTCCGTTCTGTATCAGGATACAGGCACTCGGCTTCGCCTCGTGTATATAAGTGTATGAAAAATAGTATTCTTCGTAAATTTCGTGAAGTTCTAGGCTATACTACACGAAATATTAGCTTTAAAATAAACACACTCTGCAGTATATATTGAAATCTTAGTTTCTATAATTACAAATCTTTTATTTTATATATAATATTTGAGTGGTTGGCGGTTGAGCAATACTAAACTTGTTCTTTGCCTTTATTTGGTCAGAACTCCTTCTGTGTTTAGTTAATTGCCAGTAGTTTGTAGAAAGCATGCACCATTAATTAATCAAGTAATATGTTTAAGGTACAATAGTTAAAGCTTAGACCCCATTCACACGGACGAATTCGTAACTGGTTTCGAATTAGTACGCTTCCGCCTGTTTACATGGAAGAAAAATTCGGAACCGGTCTCGAATTAGCACGGTTTCGCCTGTTTACACGGCGAAAAAGGACGAATTCGAAACCAGTCTCGAATTCGTCCGGTGCCGTGTAAACGTATAGCCTTAATCTAACAAAGTTATAGCTGTCTGGTGAGCATGTGTAAACCTTTGCTATATATATATGCAGTACATATGTACACCAAACGAAAGTTATACTCTCGCCTGAAAAACGTTTTGATGACTTTGGAAGCTTCTTTTTTATTTGACCAGAAAAACAACAAACAATTCAAGGTCGAATTCAGTAGAATCAAAGAAGCCGTCCAAGGATAGACGTGAATAATCTGCAAAAGCTTAACCTTTTAACGCTCAGTGTTCGATATATCGGACGCCAAAGACAGAAGAATAAACGAGAGAATAAAGCAAAACAATGCGAGTGCAAAGAACAAAGGAAATACATTTTAAGCGTTCGAGTTATATAATCATAACAAAGTTACAGTTATATGCATGTTGTTGAACATATACATATAAATGCATGATCTGCTCAGTTATTCTCGGCGGAAAAACGTTTTGACGATTTTGGTAGCTTCTTTTCGGAATTCTCTGTTTGACCAGAAAAACACCAAACAATTCAAGGACGAATTCGGTAGAATTAAGGAAGGCGAACAAGGATAGACGTGGATAAGGATATTCAGCATCTGCTTTTTATTCTGCAATGGAAGCCATATTGCTAACATGACTGCTGTTGGGAAATAGCAGACAAAACCCATATGAAAACGATTAAGAGATATGTTTTTGCCAGCTTTACTTCGCGTGAAAAGGTTGCAAGGTTGTTCGACGTGCCAGGAGGGTTGGCGTTGTTATTTATTGGGTCTGCTTTGATTAATGTCTTTTTTGCAACGGCGAAGATTGACGTGTACATAAAAAAAGTCATGCAGACGACGGTAATGGTGAATAGGGCAAGAATAATGTTGGAAACGGTCGGCGAGATAACTCGAACTGCTGTGACGATTGTGACCACGAACTACAGAGAAATCAATATTAAAATGTATTTTTTTCTTGGTCATTGCAACATATGAAACAAAGGGTGAACTATCGCTAAGTACCTGTCGATATGCATGACCAAACATTCCTGCAAGCGAAAACCCATGCAGTTACCTGATAACACTTGCTGCACAGACAGTTTGGTGCTCCGATGATGTTGGTAACTGACTGGAATAAGATCAATGCACGAACAATTGTTACTACTACAAGATCATTTGCCGGCAACACCATGATCATCTTATATAGAGGATAGTTTCTTTCTCATTTTCTGTGACTTCCATAAAATGAACACAACAAGCGAATTAAGGATGGTTCCAATGAGCCCAACAATGGTGCTGAACAGATAAGCTAGGGTAGTGTTGAGGACATAAGAAGGTGACGGTCTGTGGACAACGAACCCACTCCTGCATTTTTCAACACTCATGTCGGTACTGTTTGGGCTCCATGCATATGGCGTTCATCTTAAAATGCATGTGAATTTCTTTCCGTCGAGATAATTTTGAGAACTATATATTCGCAGAACTTCACGTTTTGGGTTGGTCCCCGTGTCTTTTCTTCAAAATGTCAGTTCCTTCCTTGTGAGATGCGAGATGTCTGAACTTTCAATGTCGTGTTTAACATTTTGTCGCGGTAAATTCATTTTTACGAAATCGGAATATCATTTTAACTTAACTTGACTTGTTTAATTTTCTTATTTCGTTTAATCTACCCATGTTTAATCTATAGTCATTCAATGTATAACTGTTGTTGAATTGGTCAGAACTCGTTCTGTGTTTAGTTAATTGTCAGCATAGTAAGTTTGTAGAAAGAAACGTTAATTAATCAAGCAATAATCTACAATGTAAAGCTTAATCTAACGAAGGTATAGCTGTCTGTTGAGCGTAGATGTAAATCTCTAGAAAATATATGTACACTTTGTGAAAGTTATTGTCGACTGAAAGATGTTTTGATGATTTTGGAAACTTCGACTCGGAGTTGTCTATTTGACCAAAAAAAAAACACCAAACAATTCAAGGTCGAATTTTCTAGAACTAAAGAAGCCGTCCAAGGATAGACGCGTGGATAATCTGCAAAAGCTTAACCGTTTAACGCTCAGTGTCCGATATATCGGACGCCAAACAAAAGAATAAACGAGAGAATAAGGGGAGTGTCAAGAACAAAATAAACAAGACACCTGCGTCGGGTGTTCACTCGGGCTACTGAAAGTGCAGAGGTCTCTATAATGTGCGAGCAAAGAGGTGGGAGTGGGCCGAAGAAGATCAGATCGAAGGCTGAATGTGGTGCAGGACTATCCTGAATTGTCAATTTAAAGTGTCTAGAATTCAGGGCTATCCTGAAGCCTAGGGGACGTCTCTGTCCCACGTGCAGGATGTTAAACTAAAAAGCATATAACAAAAAAAAAAACAGTAGGGGTGTTGTGGTCAGGGTCTGAGAGGCGGAACTTTCTCCCTGGGGGGTTGTGGTTAGATTTAGAGCTACCGGGGGTTGTAGTTAGGTTTAGGGTCAGGTTTAGAGGTGAGAGTCCGGGTTGGGTTTCATTTTCTTTAATATTCAGGATTATCTGGAATTCTAGACCGTTTCACAATTCAGGATAATCATTTAAACAAATACAATAGATATAAGTGATTAAGGTCAGTAGCAGTAAGGTTTAGAAGAGAGTATGTTACAGGTCGGGATGAAGAATATTTTAAACATTGATTTCCAAAAAAAAGTTATTGACGTTGTAAGCATTAACTAATAATTACAGCATTAATGTAGTGATTAGAAAATTGAGTTTTAAACTGATTAACTGAGGTAGAATCTGGTATTGAGCAAGGTAGACTACTCCAAAGTTTAAATATACATGTCAAGAATTAACTAGTTAGTACAGCACTTAGAAACTAGTACATCTAGTTCTAAACTGTTTCTAGTGATTCTGACTGAATTATTGAGTTGCACAAAACTATTAATAGGAATATTATAGTCACCTGTATAACATTTAAAATAGATAACATCTTTCAAGTCATGCCAGTATGATAATGGTATAGTAGTAAATTAACTGTTTTCAGATGATAATTCAGATTGTATGATAAATCATCCTGCCAGTTCAAAAACGTAAAATATATTTAGTTGCCCTGCGTTGTAGTCTTTCAACCTTACTGATTTTAGTTATTGTCTGAGGTGCCCAAACTTCACATGTGTGGGCCAGGTACAGATGCACTAGCAAATATGTAATAGGTGACTAGTAAAATATACCCGCACCCTACATCTATGCAATATCTTCATACAGCATGAATCCTGATTCCATGTTTTTGCTTTAGAGCATGTTGGGAAGGCTCTTTAACTCTGCAGTGCTAGTACTGTAGTTGAATGTCAGACTCTAATTTCTCTATACATTTTGGTACCATCCGCATATAACACACATGGCTGCTGATGTTATAATGGCCAATATGTCATTAAAGTATTACTATGTATATATATATATATATATATATATATATATATATATATATATATATATAGATAGATAGATAGATAGATAGATAGATAGATAGATAGATAGATAGATAGATAGATAGATAGATAGATAGATAGATAGATAGATAGATAGATAGATAGATAGATAGATAGATAGATAGATAGATAGATAGATAGATAGATAGATAGATAGATAGATAGATATATATATAGATATATATATATATATATATATATATATATATATATATATATATATAGCATGTTCTGAGGATTTAGGGTGAAGGAAAATTCGAGTGTAGAATATATACATTTTAAGACCAAACCGGGAGCAGTTGCGAAAAATGCAACTACACAGGCCCTCCGGCAGGAATTGAACCCACGACCTTGCGATTCTAGTGCAATGCTCTGACCACTGAGCCACGGAGGCCGTTGCCGAGAGCTTGATCGCGAGTTCTGTATATATAATAAGGTGGTAATGCCAGGAAAGAATTGGGTATATTATAAATGATATTGGGCATTTCACTCGATTACATAGCATGTTCTGAGGATTTAGGGTGAATATACATTTGTATATACACTCGAATTTTCCTTCACCCTAAATCCTCAGAACATGCTATGTAATCGAGTGAAATGCCCAATATCATTTATAATATACCCAATTCTTTTCTGGCATTACCACCTTATTATATATACAGAACTCGCGATCAAGCTCTCGGCAACGGCCTCCGTGGCTCAGTGGTCAGAGCATTGCACTAGAATCGCAAGGTCGTGGGTTCAATTCCTGCCGGAGGGCCTGTGTAGTTGCATTTTTCGCAACTGCTCCCGGTTTGGTCTTACAATGTATATATTCTACACTCGAATTTTCCTTCACCCTAAATCCTCAGAACATGCTATGTAATCGAGTGAAATGCCCAATATCATTTATTTATATATATATATATATGTGAGGAACATGAGTGGTTCAAAGTTGTTTCTATGATGAATATCTTTTTACTCAATCTATGCATCAAAATTTATACAGTATCAAAATGAACATCAAGATATGGATAACATACTTGTCACAAAATTGCATACTCAAAGGTTCAAAGCACTTTGAATATAAATCCTAATGGATCAGTAAGACGACTGTCCATTGCCGATCTCAAACTCAAAGACAAGCAACAGCCAGTAAAAACACAAATGGTACATACTGTAGAACATACATGTGTATACAAGCTTCCTACTAAGCAAATATAATACTCGCTTAGTAATAAAGCACATAAATAATGCAAAAATATAAAGATACTGTTACTGTCAACAAACTGTTTCCTCAAAGTCTGTCATCTTCATGAATGTTCTTTTTGTTCTCACATTTTGGATTTTGTTTGCAATAGTTTTCATGAGGTTTACAGGTCCTGAGTTCAGACCAATTCACAGACAGTCGTGAGCCAGAGCATTGAACAACTGTTAATAGCATTGCTGAAGCCATGTGAAAAACCTATGAACGTCGCAATTGTTCGACCATAAGTATGAGAAAGTGTATACAGTGCCAATATAAAGATCCAGAATGTTAGCGTTTTGATCCTCATCTCTGTACCAGCGGTATTAACTTAACTATTTGTAGAATCATTGTATATAGAGACCTGCTTAGCACGAGAAAAATATACTGGATATTGTTGTCGGTTGCCCCTTTCACGAAATTGTTGGTAGGTTTTCCAAGCAAATTGCTTATATGATTGATCAGTGATGTGCTTGATACAAAGTTCCACAGAATAGAAACTAAGGAACATGACTGTCGTTGAATTTTCAGTGACCGAACACTCGAAGTGTAGGCTCCATATATGGGAGGTATTGCGCAATTTTGCAGTTTTGTGTGGCGAAAAAAAATGAAAAAAATAAAAATAAGAATCGCGAAACCTAGACTCGTGTACCTGCGGTAGCCCGAGTAACAAACGGAGCCGAAACCTGGTAATAATTCCATGTTCTAAATAACCCAGGTACTTCATGAAAGCCTGACCCCAACACACACCCTAACCTAAGGCCAAAATTTCGTGAAAATAGGACATGGATTTATAACCCGAAACCTAGACTCAGCTACCACAGGTAGCCCGAGTAATAAATTTTAACCGTTATAGAGTTAATCATAACATAAGTTACATGTATGTTGTTTGACATACATAAATACATCTACTAATTAAGTTATTCTCGGCGGAAAACCGTTTTGACGATTTTGGAAGCTTCTTTACGGAGTTCTCTGTTGGACCAGAAAAACACCAAACAATTTAAGGTCGAATTCATGACTACAGTCAAAGAAGTCGGCCAAGGATAGACGTTGATAAGGATATTCAGTGTCTGCTTTTCATTCTGCAATGGACTCCATATTGCGAACATGACTGCTGCCGGGAAATAACAAGCAAAGCATATGCAAACAATTAAGAGATATGTTTTTGCCAACTTTAGTTCGCGTTTAAAGATTGCAAAGTTCTTGGACGAACCAGGAGCATTGTTATTTATTGTGTCTACTTTGGTTAATTTCTTTTTTGCAACGGCGAAGATTGACACATACATAAATAAAGTCATGCAGACGACGGTAATGGCGGATAGGGCAAGAATAATGTTGGAAAGGAATGGCGAAATAACACGAACTGCTGTGACGACTATGGCCACGAACCACAGAGAAATCAATATTAAAATGTATTTTTTCTTGGTCACTGCAACACGATGAAACACGGGATGAACTATCGCTAAGTAGCTGTTGATATGCATGACCAAAAGAGTTATTGTGGATATTCCTCCAAGCGAAAACCCAATTACCTGATAACACATATTGTAGAGACAGTTTGGTGCTCCGATGATGTTGGTAACTGACTGGAGCAAGAGCAATGCAGGAATAATTGTTACTACTGCCAGATCATTTGCCGACAACACCATGATCATCATAGAGGATATTTTCTTTCTCATTTTCTGTGACTTCCAAAAAATGAAGACAACAAGCGAATTAAGGCTGGTCCCAATGAGCCCAACAATTGTGCTGAACAGACAAGCTAGGATACTGTTGAGGACATAAGAAGGTGACGGTCTGTGGACAACGAACCCACTCCAGCATTTTTCAACAATCATGTCCGTACTGTTCGAGCACCATATGGCCTTCATCTTAAACTGTGAATTTCTTTCGGTCCAGATAATTTTGAGAACTATATTCGCAGAACTTTACGTTTTTTAGGTTGGTCCCGGTCTCTTTTCTTCAAAATTTTAGTTTCTTTCTTGTGATATGCGAGGTGTCTGAACTTTCAATGTGCTAATTAAGAGAGTGGGATTGCAGTTTATGGAAGAGCTCTTAGAATGTACAATATTTTATCGTATACGTCACATAATATTTGAACACTACAGTTAAGAGCTTAATGACCGAGCCGGAGACCTTTATATAATTACTGTGTACGACAAAATTATCCTGGCCCCGGTCTTTCAGTACAGATCGTGCGACGAAGGAACGAAGTTTTTGCGAACAGACTATATAAGGGTGGGATAATTTTTCCGGAAAGAACGGCAAGCGAAATTAGGGTTTTTAGTATGGCCCATGTTTTTCTCTTTTCTCCGACTCTTTTGCGTGCAATTGACTTCTGACTAATGTGACACCAAACAGGTGTTTAAACCTATAATTGCTCTGCTGTTTTACATGTATATCAACTTCTCTTTAACTGGTGGCCAGGGATACAATATCTACATGATATTTCACCCCCCTTTTTATTATTGTTTTTAAAAGGACATTTAAAATAATGGAAAATGGCTTTTGCATGCCTTTTCAGATATCGTCCCATTCTTGAGTTATTGACTACAACATTTCAGCTGACGTAATTAGTTGTACGTAGCATAAAACGGAAAATTAACTACCGTAATGATTCGAATAAGCGCCCGGGCGCTTATTTAATTTTAGGAGGTTGATGGGGGCGCTTGCAAACACCGCAATCTGATTCGATAAAAACGCAGAACTTTAATAACAATCTTAACTACAATCATTGACAAAATTAGTTGATTAATTGCTAGGCCTCTTTTTTGCATAAATTGCTATCCCCCCGTCCCCCCTTTTCAATGTTGTTACTCTGAATATTTAAATGTAATGGCAGGTGACTGAATGCAAATTGCACACGTTTTGAGTTCCACAACATTGAAGTGGGGGGAAGGGGGGATATGAAACCATTTCATGTTAGCTTTGTTTCAAGAATTTTGTCAATTATTGTAGAACAATAACAAGGATTTAAAAAAAAACTGAAACCCTAGTTCTCTGCTCTAGTAGATAGAATACAAGTTATATTTATAACGTGGCTAATTGTTCTCAATCAATCAATCAATGAATGACAAGTTCTAATATGCGCAATGCATATATTTGTGACAAATAAAATGTTGAAGGACAGTTGATTTATACCGATGTTCATGCGTCTCTTATCGGTTGGGTAATCATTTACATACAGTAGTTCCCTATCGAGAGGAAGGAGGGGGGGGGCGCTTATTCGGGAGGGGGCGCTTATTAAAAAAAAATATATCAAACACAACTCTTGTTGCTGGAAGTATATATCAAGGCAACAAAATGCTTAGCGACATTTCGAGGGGCAGACAGTGTATTTATACGAGTCTTTGTTCATTAATTTTTATATGACATTCCACACCATTGTGCCAGATGATTTCACTTAACATTCTAAGCATGCGACGTTTTGTCAACACTCACGTCACGCGTACAAAATTGAGCCATTAAAGATGGCAACAGCCGTTATTGCTGCAAATCAACAACCTAAAACTGCATAGATTGCCGTTCTTCACTTCAAGCGAGAGTGCTGACGCCATCACTCTTTAATGGCTCGATTTTATACGCGTGACGCCCATGTTGAGGGAAACGTCGCATGCTTAAGCTCTTTAATTGAAAATGCTTTGGACGATAACAAGTATTTTACTACTAAATAGTAAATGGTAGCAACTCGCAGCACTTCACTTTTGATAAAAACTTCTAGTTTAAAAAAATGTAGTGGAAGGAGGGCGCTTATTGGAAGGAGGGCGCTTATTCGAATCACTACGGTATATCTTCTCATTGGCTTGACCAAACCGACTTAAACTTTGCCGACGTATTCAATGCTTTTTGACTTTACAATGCTTGTATATTGTAGTGTCGTCAGCATACTGTAAATAATTAATGTTCGATTTTCCATCTTGAACATCGCTCATATGGAGGTTAAATAGAATGGGACCGAAAATCGATCCCTGAGGAACTCCAAACAACATTGGGAGAATTTTAGCTTTCCTATCGTCAATCTGAACAAATTGTTGTCGATTTGTTAAATAGTTGTGTGTCCATGCAAATTAAAAATAACCAAATTTTAAAATTAAATAAACCAAAAATTAAAATAACCAAAAATTCGACAGTATCAAATGCTTTAGAATAGTCGGTAAAAACGGCGAGAGTAATTTCACCTTTCTTCATTGCTTTAAAGTGCACATGAAACGAAAATTAAGTTTGTCTTATTTGAAGGAACACTTAAAATGATAGAGCAACATATTTTGAAATTTTTCGTTTCCTTGCTTCGTTCTTAAGATATTTCAGTCTGTTTGATGTAAATGTCACATTTCGCAACGTCACAATGCCGACTTTACAATGCTTGTATATATTGTAGTGTCGTCAGCACACTGTAAATAATTAATGTCCGATTTTCCAACTTGAACATCGCTCATGAGAATCGACCCCTGAGGAACTCCAAATAACACAGGGAGAACTTCAGCTTTCCTATCGTCAATCTGAACAAATTATTGTCGATTTCTTAAATAGTTGTGTGTCCAGTAGAGAAATTTTTTTGAAAAGCCAAGCATAGAATTTTTTTTTTAAGTAACCAAAAGATGGACAGTGTCAAATGCTTTAGAATAGTCGGTAAAAACGGCGAGAGTAATTTCACCCGTCATTGCTTTAACATTGCCATCTCTTAATTTAAGGAGAACATGCAAACAGCAGCGGAATGGCTGGCCTTTTGAAAGCCTGACACGGTCTCTTTATTTAGTACTTTTCTATCAATATATATAACAAACAAGTTTTGAGAGAATCAAGCCGCGTTCGTAGACTTGATAAAATTGGTAAAGGATATTGGATTTTTGGAATCGGACTCATACGTCCTATTTTCCAGGTTGAAGGAAATATACGTCTATTTATACATTAATTATATATCCTTCTGTAATCAGGCCCAAATACTGCAATTTCATTTCAATTTAGAGGAGTGCAATTTGAGCATTAATTATATATCCTTCTGTAATCAGGCCCAAATACTGCAATTTCATTGGTTTAGAGGAGTGCGATTTGAGCATTAATCGCACCTCTTGCTAGCTGTTATCGCACACCTGCTTCAGCCAATGGAAATCAAGCTAGCTATCAAAATTATCCAATCACAGTTCGGCACTTAAGCTATATGATTTTCCGTGATTTTTCCAAAAATTAAAAAATGGAGGATTTTAAATATTAAAATATAGAATTTAAATTTGTAATTTTTTGTATACGTTTTGAAAACAGTGTCGTGTCCCCAACAAATTAAAAACAAATTATTACCCAGATTGGCACTCGGGTATTTCTTAAATATTTTAGTCAGTAAAGTAGCAACACTCGGTTAAATACAGTAAGCTTAAACTGGCTGAGTATGTTTATAAATACATGCGTATAAACACGCTATAAAGTAAAGACAAACAGCACTAAATTATTCACATTTTTGGTTCTTGTCATTCTTTATCAATAACTCCCGGTTTTACCTCGCATATAATTGTATGAACTCCTCATAAATTCACTTTATTATTAAAAAAACTCCTCGCCGAGTCTCCGTACATTAAAAGAAATGGCCCCCTGAAATTTGCATTTTTTGCGGGCCATGCATGTTGAGAGGCCTAGGTCTAGAATCCAAAAGTTGGGCTACTATGAAGTATTTGCTGTGGAAAACAAAGAAGACGAGGACATGACCTGATTACAGAAGGATATATAATTAATGGGTAATAGAACGAATTGAGTCGTGCTATTAATGCCAAGTCATACTCGTGATTAACAAATCAACCTCCCGCTTCGCGGTCGGTCGATTTTGTAATCACTCATATGATTTTGGCATTAATAGCACTCCTCGTGGTTCTATTACCCCCATTAATCGCACTCTTGCTAGCTGTTATCGCACACCTGCTTCAGCCAATGGAAATCAAGCTAGTTATCAAAATTATCCAATCACAGTTCGGCACCTAAGCTGTAGGATTTTCCGGGATTTTTCAAAAAATTAAAAAATGGAGGATTTTAAATATTAAAATATAGAATTTAAATTTGTATTTTTTTGTATACGTTTTGAAAACAGTGTCGTGTCCCCAACAAATTAAAAACAAGTTATTACCCAGATTGGCACTCGGGTATTTCTTAAATATTTTAGTCAGTAAAGTAGCAACACTCGGTTAAATACAGTGAGCTTAAACTGCATGAATGTGTTTATAAATACATGCGTATAAACACGCTATAAAGTAAAGACAAACAGCACTAAATTACTCACATTTTTGGTTCTTGTCATTCTTTATCAATAACTCCCGGTTTTACCTCACATATAATTGTATAAACTCCTCATAAATTCACTTTATTATTAAAAAAAACTCCTCGCCGAGTCTCCGTACATTAAAAGAAATGGCCCCCTGAAATTTGCATTTTTTGCGGGCCATGTTGAGAGGCCTAGGTCTAGAATCCAAAAGTTGGGCTACTATGAAGTATTTGCTGTGGAAAACAAAGAAGACGAGGACATGACCTGATTACAGAAGGATATATAATTAATGGGTAATAGAACGAATTGAGTCGTGCTATTAATGCCAAGTCATACTCGTGATTAACAAATCAACCTCCCGCTTCGCGGTCGGTCGATTTTGTAATCACTCATATGATTTTGGCATTAATAGCACTCCTCGTGGTTCTATTACCCCCATTAATCGCACTCTTGCTAGCTGTTATCGCACACCTGCTTCAGCCAATGGAAATCAAGCTAGTTATCAAAATTATCCAATCACAGTTCGGCACCTAAGCTGTAGGATTTTCCGGGATTTTTCAAAAAATTAAAAAATGGAGGATTTTAAATATTAAAATATAGAATTTAAATTTGTATTTTTTTGTATACGTTTTGAAAACAGTGTCGTGTCCCCAACAAATTAAAAACAAGTTATTACCCAGATTGGCACTCGGGTATTTCTTAAATATTTTAGTCAGTAAAGTAGCAACACTCGGTTAAATACAGTAAGCTTAAACTGCATGAATGTGTTTATAAATACATGCGTATAAACACGCTATAAAGTAAAGACAAACAGCACTAAATTACTCACATTTTTGGTTCTTGTCATTCTTTATCAATAACTCCCGGTTTTACCTCACATATAATTGTATAAACTCCTCATAAATTCACTTTATTATTAAAAAAAACTCCTCGCCGAGTCTCCGTACATTAAAAGAAATGACCGTCTGAAATTTGCATTTTTTGCGGGCCATGTTGATCGGTCTAGAACCCAAAAGCTGGGCTACTATGAAGTATTTGCTGTGGAAAACAAAGAAGACGAGGACATGACCTGATTATAGAAGGATATATAATTAATGGGTAATAGAACGAATTGAGTCGTGCTATTAATGCCAAATCATACTCGTGATTAACAAATCAACCTCCCACTTCGCGGTCGGTCGCTTTTGTAATCACTCATATGATTTTGGCATTAATAGCACTCCTCGTCGTTCTATTACCCCCATTAATTGATAATGTGAGTTAAGCGGACGCGGACACTTAAATCAGTGTAAACGATACCAAATCCTTGTTAATTCACCGTCGAGTCTGATGATATAGTTGTGATAGCGATGATGGCATTGCTAACGGTCACTTTTTTGTAGTAAAGTACTCGACGTCGTTTTTTCGTTATTCATGTTATTGTTAAACACTTTGTATTACGAATATCGTTTATTGGTTTCTATATTAGTTTAATAACAGGAAAAACCATACGTGACAGGAGGCCTGGGTACGAGAACCTCTATTGAGCGGACACCTCTGTTAAGCGGACACTCATTGGATAATTCTGATCATTTTTCGTTATTATAGTAGTCAGATTAAACGCTTCTTTCATGTCGAAATGACGTCATCAATAGTTTTCTAAAAATAGAATGCGTTTATATTTTAATACAGGTTTGACTGTAGGCTGAGTATAGCCTACAGGCCCGGGCTTGCAAGAGGCCCGTAATTTTCAGAGAATTCATTTTTATAAGCATTATTACTATTACATTGTTCCTATCCTTCGCTTTGCAAAGGCAGCATTTCACTTCTGATAAGAACTCCTAGTTTTACTTTTAATACAGCAAAGAGAAAGTCCATCAAGTGTTGAATCATGCATGTACTGTAAAATGTTTACTTATTTGTTTTTGTTATTACATAAGAAAGCTGCGAGATAAAAAGCTGCGTAGATTTTTATTTTCCTCTACAATAGTATAGTACAGACCTGATCGTCTGTTCAGTTACTCCAACTCAAGCTTTCAATCGTTGCCGAATTCTCCAATGACGGAGTGACCGGGTGCCCATTTAAATTATCTCTGTGTAGTGGATACGGCACTGATATCGATATCAGTTTTTTCATAGAACAGAAAATCGCAACCATGCGCAGTAAAGGTATATTCAGATATACTAGAAATACATGAACGCAACAACCCCTCGCCCGCTTTATATGCATTTTTTAACCCCCCCCCCCCCCCCCCCCCCCCTTAATTTCTGTTTTTTGTTGTATTATAAATGACACACAGATCAGAAAACATCCCAGAAAATTAGTGAGCAAGGTTCATCTGTAGTCCTGTATTGACACACCGAAAGAACATGCAAAGTCAATATTAAAAAAACAAAAAACAACGAGATGAAGCAAATGACAAATTTTCATTCAAAAATATATAATATATAAACAATGGCCAAGAAAAGACACAATGTCAACGTCCTAGCGTTCAAAGACAATTCTAGACAAAATATTATTTATATTAATTTTCATTTTCAAGATTTCTTCCGATTTAACTCAGCTAAACTGGTAAATAGTAATACGAATCTCCTACCGTTAAACTTTCTTCTGCTTTTGTCACCACAAACACTGGCAATTCAGTCTAGTCTTTTCGGATTGTTTTTCTCGTTCGCGGTTTCTTACTTTCTTTCGTTGTTGACACATAAATATGACAAGGCATCATTCAGTTCTCTTCATGATCTAAAAAGCCGTTTGTTTCAAAATTTCTTCATTGTTCCCTCTCGAGTTATGTAGAATACACCAGAGCAAAATTCCTTACCGGCTTTGAACAGTTTCAGGACACATCCTTCTTCTTTCAGTTTTACATTTCGGTCGGCATCGTTTTCGGTCTTTATCGTATTCATTTTTAGGCTTTTTCCAGTGGTATTGTTGTCTTTTTCTCGCTGCCACATCTCTTGTTAGTCTTCTTTCTTTGGTCTTTTTCCATAGTAATATTAATGTACATTTTAGCATTTTAGCTGAAACCATTTTTTCTGGCAAAGATTTCTTTCGTCATGATCGTTGAAAAACTATTTCGTAATCCAACCGAACTTATAAATTATATATTTGCTGACGTAAATTTAAATAATTTGAATAATTTAACAGGTTAGTTACCAGTACCCTGCTATTCGAACTGCGCAAGTTGTGGATTTGATAACATATATATATATATACAAACAGGTTTCAGAATTGCTTTCGGCTTTTCATCTCGCGTGTAAAGTGGACTCCACGCACGTCGAGATTAGCACCCTCACCCGGGCTCCGGGCCTTCGGCCCTACGCCCGGGCTCGGGGATTACTCATTTTGTAAACCTTATTTAGCCTGTGTGAGTAAGTGACATCACGAGGCACCTAATTTACATGTTTCAGAAACGAATATCTCGAGAAAGAGAGAATATATATTGAGAAACTCAAAACACCGGTATTAATCAATCCATTTGGAAATTATATTATTTTACTGAAATCAAAATTAGATACACGATTTTCTCGTCATACTGCCACTTTAAGTTCAATCTAGCCAAGTATATGGGATATGTAGAAACAGGGTTAATCTATATACAAGTGTACGTTCTTATACATAATATTTGAATGGTATACGGTTGAGCAATACTAATCTTGTTCTTTGACTTTGCATTAATTGGTCAGAACTCTTTCTGTGTTTAGTTTATATAGCTGTCTGTCGAGCATATGTAAACCTCTACTGTATATACATATGCACATTTTTGTTAAAGTTATTCTCGACTGGAAAACCTTTTGACGATTTTGGAAGCTTCCCTTCGGAGTCCTCTGTTTAACCAGAAAAACACCAAACAATTCAAGGTTGAATTTAGTAGAACGAAACAAGGCGACCAAAGATGAATGTGGATAAGGATATTCACTCTTTGCTTTTCATTTTGGATTGAAAGCCATAATGCAGCTGAGATTCCTATGGGAAAATAACAAACAAAACATATGGAAACGATGATGAGATAGGTTTTTGCCAGCTTTATTTCGCGTAAAAACGTTGTAAGGTTGTTAGATGTGTCTCGGTTGTTCACGGTGTCGTTATTTCCTGGGATTTCTTTTGTTGATTTCTTTCTTGCAACGGCGAAGATTGATATATACGTAAATAAAGTCGAGAAGATCACCGTGATGAAGATTAATGAGAAAATAATGTTGGAAATCATTGTGGAAATAACACGAACTCCTGCGGAGACTGTGACCACGGACCACAGAGAAGTCAAGATTAAAATGTATTTTTTCTTGGTCATTGCAACACGATGAAACACGGGATGGACTATCGCTAAGTACCTGTTGATATTTATGACCAGAAGAGTCATGGCGGATATCCCTATGACTAAGAGACCTGCTATTTGATAACACTTATTGTACAGACACTTTGGTGCTCCAATAATGTTGGTAACTGACTGAAGCAAGAGCAATGCAGGAATAATTGTTACTACTGCAAGATCATTTGAAGACAACACTATGATCATCATAAAGGATATTTTCTTTCTCATTTGCTTTGATTTCCAAAAAATGAAGAGCACAAGCGAGTTGAGGATAATTCCAATGAGACCAATAGTTGTGTTTAGAACAGAAGCTAGGACAGTGTTGAGGACATAGGAAGGTGGCGGTCTGTGGACAACGAACCCATCCCAGCAACTTTCAACAATCATGTCGGTACTGTTCGAGCTTCTTATTGTGGCGTTCATCTTTAGTCTAAATTTCTCTTCGAGGTAATATTTTAGAACAATATTTAGAACTTTGGACTTGGCTTGATTTTTCAGTAAGCTTCATGCGCGATGTTTGTTTTCGCTATATCTGTTTTTCATCTTTATATTGCATGTCTTAGTGACACGAGGTGCTCTGAACTCGGTTTTCTATTGGATATTTGAAGTTTTACATATCAACTTAAAGGTGGGGCCAAGTAAACTCTTAATGTTAAAGTGTCATTTTAACGCGAGGCCATTAGGAGATCTGATTTTATCAATTTCCAAAAACGTTCGTCAAGTTCGAACACTCAGAAAATATTTCTGATCCCCAGACAGGGTTCGGACCAGCAACTTTAAAATGACCGGTTAGGCCTGGGTCAAACGTCGTTCTTCTCATGCGCCGAACCTAATGATATAATGAGCTAAGTGTTTTGTTTGTGCTGATTTGCATTAGGTTTGGCGTATGAGAAGAGCGACGTTTCGTTGACCTAGGCCTTATAAGACGCTAGGTTTAACTATTTACCATTAACTCTTTGCCGACCATATAGTTTGCTTTCGAAATACGCAGACTTTAGTATTTTGCTCTGTCTAACTCCAGACGAAGGGGAGAGCTCTGGTGATTGCATGTGAAGACGTTAAGACGACATCATAACCATTTGGCCATTAAAACGACGCTCAGACGCAGTGTAAACATCTTTAGATTTGTTTGTTTTGTAATACTCTGTCTTTTCCTATTTGCTTTGCCTTGTTAAAATATACATGCATATACATACACATCAACATCTCATTGATGCATGCAATCTCGTACCCAGAGTCTTCGCCTTGCTCGCAAACGAAGGCTCTGGGATAATCCATCACCAGAAACAGAAAAACCTGTTACCGCTTCAGGAGCCGCCTTCAGCTAGCCAATCAAAACACCTCCCAGTGATGGATTATCCCAGACCCAGGGCTTTCGTTCGCGTGTGGCGAAGGCTCTATAGGTATAGGCTAGTTTCCACTCAGGAAAATTTTCCGCAGGACAGGAAGGGACAGGAAAGCTTTTTGTGTTATGGCCCATTTCCACTCAGGAGAATTTTCCTCGGACAGGACATTTTCTTTTGTCTCAAACTCATTAGTTCTGCCCAAGAGCTCACAAGACAAAGGGAAATTTCCTGTCCAAGGAAAATTCTCGTGAGTGGAAATGGGCCTTTAAAGTCATTAATTAGTTCCGACCGAGAGCTCACAAGACAAAGATGCTTTGCAAAGCATGCTTCTAATTTTGATGAGTAACAAGGCCCACTCTTCCCTTGCACAGTCTGCCACATATATGTTTCATACTAGACAGCCTTCCCTACTATAGCCGTTTCATCTCCTTTTTTTCGCATGTTTGATTCTTGACGTGTCTTCAAGAAGTCCGCAAGTGCCTTTGCACCTTCTTTCAATTTTGTCATCCATATTGATCGGTCTTTTGTTTCTTTCCTGACGTTTACTTTGTGTTCAATCCAAATTCGTTCAGACTTCTTTCGATGCCATCTTTATATCTTAGTGTCGGTCTTCCCTGCAATTTTTTGTCGATCTCCAATTCACCAAACACAGTCTTCTTTGGCAGTCTGTCATTACCATCTAGAAACATCATTATCTAGAAACAGGGTTAATCTATATACAAGTATACGTAATTATACATAACATTTGAATCGTACGGTTGAGCAATACTAATCTTGTTCTTTGACTTTGCATTAATTGGTCAGAACTCTTTCTGTGTTTAGTTTATAGCTGTCTGTCGAACATATGTAATCCTCAGTCTACTGTATATACATATGCACATTTTTGTGACAGTTATTCTCGACTGAAAAGCGTTTTGACGATTTTGAAAGCTTCTTTTCGGAGTTCTCTGTTTAACCAGAAAAACACCAAACAATTCAAGGACGAATTCAGTAGAACAAGACAAGGCAACCAAAGATAGATCTGGATAAGGATATTCACTGTCTGCTTTTCATTCTGCAATGGAAGCCATAATAAGCCCGCGATTCCTGATGGAAAATAACAAAGAAAACATGGAAATGATGACGAGATATGTTTTTGCCAGCTTTAGTTCGCGTAAAAACGTTGCAAGGTTGTTAGATGTGTCTCGGTTGTTCACGGCGTCGTTATTTCCTGGATTTTCTTTTAATTTCTTTCTTGCAACGACGAAGATTGATATATACGTAAATACAGTCGCGAAGATCACCGTGATGAAGATTAATGAAAAAATAATGTTGGAAGTCATTGGCGAAATAACGCGAACCCCTGCGGGGACTGTGACCATGGACCACAGAGAAATCAATATTAACATGTATTTTTTCTTCGTTATTGCAACATGATGAAACAAGGGATGCACTATCGCTAAGTACCTGTCGATATTCATGACCAAAAGAGTTATGGAGGATATCGCTAAGACCATGAGAGCTGTTATTTGATAACACTTATTGTACAGGCAATTTGGTGCTCCGGTAATGTTGGTAACTGACTGGAGCAAGAACATTGCAGGAATAATTGTTACTACCGCAAGATCATTTGAAGATAACACTATGATCATCATAAAGCATATTTTCTTTCTCATTTGCTCTGATTTCCAAAAAACGAAGAGCGCAAGCGAATTGAGGATAATTCCAATGAGACCAAGAGTTGTGATTACAACCAAAGCTAGGATGTTCTTAAGGACATAAGAAGGTGACGGTCTGTGGACAACGAATCCATCCCAGCAACTTTCAACAATCATGTCGGTGCTGTTCGAGCTTGTTATTGTGGCATTCATCTTTAGTCTAAATTGTAATAATAATAATAATAATATATATATATATATTTATATAAGTATATGCAATGTAATCTATAAACATATTTTGTCAAATGGTTTCCTTTCGTTGTGGTATTGCATTTTAAAATTTTGAGCTGGGCTCTTATATTCATTTTGCGAATATATATATATATATATATATATATATATATATATAATCACTTTTCTAACGCTTACCGTTTCGCCAGGAAAAATCCAGAAAGAAAGCCAGCCAAACGTGGCTTTAGTGTAATCTGACACGAACGTAAACATCAAAGGCGACAACAAAATAGTCTCGTCAGTTTCATGAAAATTCGCTCCCCACCAACGCCTGGTCACTCGAGCAATACATTCCATTCCCACATCTGACGAATTAACAGCAAGCCTTCCAAAATCTGGAAAGCCGACCTTCACCTTGGCATGTCTTGTCTAGAAAAGGTTTCTGAGTATTTGAGCTTGACAAACGTCTACCAAACCGTACGCAACCGTTGTTAGGGTCGCTCCCAACTCCCCACCAACGGGTGCTCACACGAGCAATACATTCCATTCCCCAATATGAACCAATGATTAGAGCATTGATCACTGCCAAATTGAACGCCAGTCTAACCATTGACCAATCTAATTGTCACTAGGACACAAACTTAAAAATAGGCACGCCCAGACGTGCATGTATCTACTGCGTTAATGCCTACTGTATTTGTGACAAAATTGATGGAATTGTATACTTGTAACAACCTTATTCAATCGATCTAGAGCTGAACACGATTTTTGACAAAATTGTCTGTGCTCTCAGACCATGTGTTTAATTTTAACAAGACGCCTACTCAGGCGTTCATTCGGGCTACTGATTTCTGAAAGCTTTGCGTAGCCTGTACGTTAGCAAGACTACATGGCAATGGTAATCCATTGCATGGATTTATATGAACTGCAGCGGTGCAGGAAGCGCCGAAGCTTTGCTAACGTAATATAAATGTAAACAAGGCCGTTTTTCTGAAAATTAAACAACGGACCCAATATATTTAGTAGAC